>JAOWAT010188878.1:0-42780 GCA_028571025.1 Longipedia americana
TTATTATACTTTTTGAACTGTCTACTTTTTAAGTTAGGACAAGATAAAAGACAATTATATAATCGTGAACTGTTCAATGGTGAAAAGTAGACTCAAACCGCAGCTAAAACCCAACAACGCAACAAATAGGCAGGTGCATTACCCTGAAAAACAATTGGATCTCCCCATCTCAAGTTCAGCGGAATGGTAAAGAATCAAAACCTAAGCAACCTCCCCATCATTGAGAGAACCAATTCGGCACGAGTTCAAACACACTCGCTTCCAATTCGGGTAATAAAAGTCACAAGATTACGACATCAATTCCCGAATCGACACCAACGACATACAAAATTACTTCTCTCAAAATCCCGAAAATACTATCAACCAAGTTTCTTAGCGACGGTAATATTTTAAAACACCTCTCCCCGCAGGATTTCGAATATTGAAATAAAGATAGAAGCTCTCACATCAACAACTCGAAAAACTTCAGCAGCGCATCGAACATCTCATACCAGGAGCCTCAATTGACGAACTCAGCCAATAGATGAAAGAAAAAGATTTCAACGAAAAGTTCCTGTCAGCCTACCAAAAACTCATCAGAATCACGTAAGCTAACAAGAATCTAGAAAAGCGTCTCCAATAAGTGCAAGAAAGGAAGTAACAACAAACTGAGCGTTCTTAGAAATTAGACAATCAGTTGAAGGAAAAAAATACTTAACTCTAGGAACTGTCCTAACTCTACGAAAAAGAACGATAAAGGTTTAGGATTTCAATGTAGCCCGGTCGAACATCTCAAAGCCCGGTCATAAAAGCTCAAAATCGAAAACTCCGATCTACGAGCCTAAAAATGGGTACTAAAGAGGGAGCAAGTCGAACTCAAATAGAAAAATTTACAGCAACAGATGTTAATTAAAGAGCTATTCGACTAACTGCAGAAAGGCAAGAAACTTGAGTACCACTAAAAATAGGGAAAAACTTTTAACGCCGAACTTTAGAAAAACTTGGGCGAAAAGGACGAGTAGATCAAAAGACTACGGAGAAAACACGAGTAAGACAAGAAAAAGGTGATGAATTAGCATACTCAAAACTTTCGTCTACAGAACAAAAACAAAAACCTGGAAGACCAGTCCGAGCAGAAGCAACACGAACTACGGCGAACAATACAGGTGCAACTCCTCGAAATTAACCGACTGCAATCCGAAGTGAACGTGATGAAGACCGAGTTTTAACAAAAATAAATCGAAAAAAAAATAGTGTGATTAAAATGTCAAATTAGCTGAACTAACCACACACCTAGAAAAAATGTTACACTAAAACCATGTAACAATCAAAAAACTCGAGGAAAACCAAGTTTAGAAATTACTCAAACCCTAAAAATTATAATCACCTTAAAAACCACAATGGCATTGGTAAATGCCGCTGTCTAGCTCCAAAGAGCACAGATAGTTTGACTACAAAGATCTCATTTTCCGCAATTTATAAAGAGAAAAAGGAAGGAAACTTGAGTCTGAGAAACTACTCTTCAAAAATGGTCTCAAAACCTAGTCAAAATAATTCAAGACGCAACTAACAAACAGTATATAGTTCGAAAACAATATCCTAGTAATGATTAAACTCGAAACGGGGAACATTGTCGGGTGTTTCTCCAGCTGTAATCACATAACTCAAATAGATGAAAGTTTCGTCTTTCACATCTCACCATAAAACCCTCAATTTCGCTGTTATCACAAAAAAGTCTCATGTAAAAACAAAACTCTCAGTAGAAACCAAGAACTAAGCTTGGTCTGCGGAAAGGGATAGATAATATTGGATTTCTACTAAAACCAGCTTACGACCACTATTGGCAAAAGTAGTCCCGGTTCTAGCAAACTGACCTTTAAATGCGACTCCATCTCAACCTAGGAATTTATTGGAAACTCATCAAACAATGTCGAGGTCCTTGCTTATGAGTTCTATTCCCTTTCCTTTTCAAATGAGTCCGATGAGGATGACACACAACGATAGTATCAATCCGTACAAAACGTGGAAAAAACATCAATGTCCCATCCTTAAGACATCCCACGTTTGAAGTTGGGACAAATCTAACCCAGAAGTAAAAAGCAGTAATTTGTTTGATGATTTAGACGTCACCTACTCTCATAAAGACAAGTCTAGGAAATTCATGTTTTAAAAAGACAATCGAAACCAAATCTCATCACATAGCAAAGCATGCGCGAAAAAGTCACCTGTAGGCGTTGCTAACTCCTATCTTAGTAACTTTTAATAACCCAGCAGAAGCTTTAATAAAACCACAAAACTGCCCAATCTACGAAAGAACTCGTAAGCATTTTGAATCAACGTATCGAGTCAATCACACAGTGAGTTGGTCTTGATTAAATGGAATCCATTTTTTCATTAATTCTGTACATTGGGAAAAAATATCAGTTTATCTATCAAATCCTCATTTAGTCTTGATTCCATTTAGTTTCATAAGTATTCTATAACCTATATTCCATAATTCCATAGTATTCAACTACATTCTCAACCAAGAAAGCCACATGCGGAAAAATCGGAACAACACAGACATAGTACCGATCTACTCCCCCCGGACTTCCTACAAAAAAATAAAGGCAACAGACTAAAAGATGATGGCGGACATGACCCTGAACTTCGATAAACTTACGATAAACCTACTGAAATAATAATTCTAGAAACGGAACAACTAACTAGACTTGGAATAGTTCATCGTGATCGCCAAAAAGCATCTGAAATTCTGGCAAATGGACGCACCGAATCGATAAATCGGCCTGATGAGGTACCTCACCTTCCTCTTCAACGAAATCGACATCAACGGGAACGGCGACATGGAATGGGAATAGTTCACCAACTATATCATCGAAAAAGCCACCGTACTCAAGAACCTCAAGTCCAAAGCCGACTAAGTCAAACAATACATACGCTCCAACGTCAAACCCAAACTCAAAATTGACGGACTCATCCACAAAACCGAATTTATACCCGACATGAATCGCATCGCCTTCTACGAGGAAGGATCCAACAAAATCTACTTTATGAACATCGAAAACGGCTAAATCAACTCCAAAACCCTCCAAATCAACCCCAAAAAACTAGTTGTCAACATCTCCTCAGTAAAAAAATAGAAAAATGGAAAAGTTGGCATCAGAAAAAAAGATCTCGTCATCCCTACCAACGTCCGTGTCTTGGACATGCTCTACTTGCCGTAGAAAAAGTACCGAATCCTCCTCGTATCCACAAGCGATGGGTTCGTGCGCGGATGGCAATACGGGCAAAACGGGTTCATCGTTGGGAACCAGCCAGACAACGAGTAATAGGCGTTCTAACACTACTTCTCATCCTAAATCTACTGTCTCTCCTGGGACCACATCAACGAAGTGCTGTACTGCGGGCAAAAAACGGGATCGATCTATATTTGGAACCTGAAAACGGATCTAGAAAAGGCCCTGTGCTAAAACAAGCACCACAACATCGGACACAAATAATCGCCCTAGGAAAAAATCAACATGATGATCACTTCCATGATCACCATGCCCAAACTGCAATTCATGGCCAGCGGAAGAATGGACGGGAAACTCATACTCTGGGACACCATCAACAATAAAAAAAAATGGGTCTACAGAGAACACACCCGAGGCATACTCACCCTCGCCTTCAACGAAGCCATGATCCTTCTCTTTAGCGCAGGCTTCGATCACAAAATCTGCATATGGAATCCCTACATCTCCACCCTCATCCACAAAATATAGGGACATCTCGCCCCAATACTCTCCCTCAAAGTCATCGAGGGCACCCACCAACTCATCTCCATGGATTCGTAGGGAATCGTCAAAATCACTGACACCCGCCGCTTCAATTTTATCCACTCCTTCTCAGTGTAGTCTCCAGAAGACGGACAGAACTCCTCTCTCACCTCCCTGATAATCATCAACAAACCCCTAAAACTGGTCTTCGCTGGTCGTTCCATTTCCATCTACGAATACGACAAAAACTACAACCCCCACACCGCAGACTAGTTCACTGCAATCTGCTGTAAGTACGTCAAAGACAAACTCTCTTTCTTCACTCCCATGGGCAACAAAATCAAAGTATGGTCCGCACTCAATGGTGACGTCTAGAGAATCTATATGGACATCACCTCACACTAAATTTCCACCTTCTAATTCGACTTCCTCAAAAAAAGAATGGTCGTCGGCGATACCAAGGGCAACATCAACCTTCATAACACCGCCAATGGCGCGAAAATGAAGTCTCTTTCCAAACACTCTGCATAAATCACCCATCTCATTGCTACCCAAAACGACAATGGAATCGACATATTCATCAGCTCCGCCCTTGACAACGAAATCCGCATCTGCAAGTAAACTGAATAGTCCTACGAGATAATTCGTACTATTTATATCCGCAAAGACGCTTCGATCACTTGTCTAGAGTACTGCGAAAAGACCAAACTCATCATGGTCGGCACCAACGTCGGCACCCTCGCCTTCTACGAAATTGAAACCGGCAAAACTGCAGGAACCTGTCTCAACAAACCCCACTAATAGTTCACCTCCCTCTGCAAAACTAACTAACCTATTGTCATCGCCACCACATCCACTGGAAAAATTAGTCTCATCGCCATCCCACCATTCCCCAATCGCTTTGAAAAACTCCTTTCTTTCTACCATCAGGATTGCTAAAAAGCCAACTCCACACTCGGGGTCAGAGCATGTGCATTCAGTTCCTCGCTAAAGTGTCTATTCCTTGTGGACGACAAGATGTACATCACCTGCTACAATTTTAAGAACATGGAAAGCTAGCTTATGAACAGCACTCTCATCAAATAAAAAATAGAGTCTGAAAGAAGAAGCACCCTAAATCGGATGTTCTAATGTGTTAAAATAAACGAAAAATGGCAAATCAAGGCACATGGTGAAGTTATCAAGAGTCTCTAGTACATATAAAACTAGTAGCTCCTTATTACCACCTCCTTTGACAAGAAAGTGAAGATATGGTCGGCATAGTCGGGATAGTTCCTCGACTCTCTCCAACAAAACTACAGCAAGGCCGACTCAATCCCCCTGGCTTACTACGATATCAAGTCCCACAACCTCTACAGCATAGACAGGAAAAAAACCATACCCGACGTTATGATAGACCCGGGAAGACTCCAGTTCGACCCGTTTGTCTTCGAATAAATAAAGTAAAGACACAAAACTTAGTATAAATAGTTCACCTAGGGCTGTAGCAAGTTCTCCAACAAGTAGTGGAAAATCAGCGTCGACTTTAAAGACGTCGTCTACGAGGAAATGAACCAATTCTAGTAACTAGCCGAAAGAATCTCTTAACAATAAAAAGACAACAACACTACGCAACTGTAGTCGAATCTCGTGTCCCCAAAAACCGTTGATATCTCATAAATCAAACGGAAACTCCTCGAAAGACGAAAAATACTCAAATAAATGAACGAAAGTTCGCAAACCAACAATACTGTGCCCGTGCAAAAACTCTACGACGTGATCGAATTAAAAACCCCAATGTCATCTGGAAGCGAAAACCGTTCACACTCCAAACCCGTCCATAGCCACGTCAAACGATCCCTGGTCAAGTGCATCCAGTCCTTCACAGACAAAACCGAAAACAACTAACTCGCCTCCCTCATGCAGGAAAAAACCAAAATCCCCACCTTCAAACGTAATCGCGACTTTGTACCAGTACGTATCACACTTATTCCTCAGATTATCGAGCATATCAAAAAAAACGACAGAAACTCATATGAAATTCTCTAACACAAATAGCGTATCGAAAATCTCTACAGAACTTAAACTGAAAGTCTTCTACACAGTCATACCGACATGAAAGTTTGCATGAGCAAAGAAGAAGCCGAAGCTGCAGGAAAGCTCTGTAAACTACTTCTCAACACTGATAAAAGAGATCGCAGACCCTAAATTCTCTTCAAAAGCATACAGATTAAGGATAAACGTGCCTTACCACTGATTTCATGAATCAGTGAGTTAGAAATGGACACAATCACTTTTTATTTGATTACTTTATTATTGAAAATCCGAAAAACAATATCGTAAGTTAGTAACTTTCCCTTTTTCTCTTCCTTCCTTCCTTACTTTTTTGCCGGAATAATATTCCATTGACGAAATGATTCTCGATTCAGTTAACTTGTAAAAAACCAAGACTCATACTAATAATAAAATTATCCAACTCGCATATTATGTCCAAACCTAATAACTCCGCATAGATACAAAATAGTCTTATCGGCTTCCTCCAAAAGAAATCACTTTTCTCTAACTCACCTTAGAAAAAAAGGCAAGACTCCTCTCGTGATTCCAAAGATCTAAAATTGTCCACCCAAAAAAACATCAAACCTGTCTCAACCCTAAAAGCGGACTAGGAATAGTCACATAAACCCCTGAATCTCATATCCAAACGGTCTTAACCTAAATTCAAACCCCTTCATGTTCAACTGTAAACTGCCTCCCAAAAATAAGCTGACTTACCTTCCCCAGTCAATCCTAATCTTAACTCTAAGAAAAGCGCAGTCAACTTTTCCAGTCACGCTTCTAACCTCAACAGTCCGACCAACAATCCTGTCAGCAAATAAAGTCCCACTAAAAATAAGAACAAGGGCAGCAACAATGGCAACAACAATGGCAACAACAATAATAACAATAACAACGATAACAACGATTACTCCAACTAAAGTCCAATCCGATACCTCGCGGGCAACCAGCCTGCGCAATCTTTCAAATAAACAAAACAAGCGAGAAACTTCTTTAAGCCACAATAGGAAAGCAATCCCGAAAGAAACCCCAGCTCCACCAACCTTCAATCAAAGCAAATGCAAAACATTCAGCAAAGTCAAAATATCCAAAACCAGTCGTACTCCTACGAAACTGTCCACTCCTCCTTTTAGTCTTCAAGAATATAATCCTCCCAGTGTCTGGAAACCCTCTCCCAGAAACTGCACTCCGAAATCAACACTATCAACTATAAAATAGACATGTTCAACTCCAAAATGCACACCGTCATCAACGATGAGCTCCAAAACATGCGCTAGAAAGTCTATGAAATCATATAAAAAACGTTCCAATAAACCGAAAAATCCATCAAAATATTCATGAAACAGCAGTAAGAACTCTTCGCAGGATAAATCACCAAAATGAAGTTCAAACTCTAGAAATAGTACGATAAAGTAGAAATCATGAAAGACGATCTCAAAAAACCCTCCTGGAGAAAAGTCGCAGGATAACTACTCTCCAGCGAACTAGAAACCAAAATCGAATAAGATCTACGAAAAGCCAACAACATCACCATCGCACACTGGTAGCTACCCGAGATCAGCTCACATCGCATCAAAAGTTTTGAGGATACTCTCAAAGACATTCTTAAACTTTCTAGATGAAACCACAAAAAATGATAGAGACTGACAGACTTGCCACCCACCTCATTATCCGAAATGCATTCTATTTTTTAATTCATCTATTCATCTAATCATGTTTTTGACATGTTTTGTTGCAGATCGATGTCTCAAAAAATAAGAGAGAACTAAAAATCGAGTAGTAAATCGGTTAAAGAACGAAAACCCATTACTTCACATAGTCATTAAGGCTTTTAGTTTAGTGGATTGTAATTTATCTTTTTTAAAATCTTAGGATTCAACATGTCAGAGATCTTTTTCATTCACCCATTTTCTTAATGCTGTTTCTGCTAAAATAAATTACACACTTTCTTTTAATGTTTTTTTACTAACAACTTATACATACAAACATTGAAAAAAAAATAAGCAGAAATCTGTCGTTATCATTTATTCGCTCTTTGATCGATGGCTTGTTTATTAAATCCTATGCTTTTTAGCTCAAAATCGCGAAGGACGAAACTAGGAGGAAGAGCCTACCAATGATTCGCTGTTAATACTTTCCAGTTTACTATTACTACTGCCACCGCTCACCCGACTCAACCAAAACCCGATTTATGTTATGCGGGTGTCCAAGTTCAGCCTTCTCAATCCTAAATATATCCCTTCAACCCTTTCGTCTTCTTCCACCCTAAACTTAAACAAATCCTAATGCTTACTATGGTTTTTCCCAAATTTTGCACTTATTCCGTTCCGAGACACCAGTATTAACTACGCCAAATAGCCTTGCTCTGAAAAACTGCCCGTTATCCGACCGATCTCATCCTTATCGGCCACTTCCCACTTTAACTCAACGCTACTCCTACTCCCAAATACCTCCTTTTACACCAGTCTCCCATTCTACTCGACAACCGCGCCCAACCCGCAAATAACCTAATTCTCATCCAAAAACACTCTTATACCTCTCACCTGGCCTACAGTCTGAAAGCGCTAATCAGTCGGATCCATAAACCCATGTTCAACCTTCCTGCTCCTCCCTCTCCACTCCCTCTCACCCTTCCGTATGGAAGATATGCCGGACTTTGTGCCATCCCCGATCATGAACTTCATTTCTTTGGGAGTACTGATGCTGTCATCTTCCTCGTTGTCGGATTCCATCATTTTTTCCTTCAATTTCAACATCTCCTCCCGTCTATTTTGTTCCCTCTCCTTCTATTTCTCCTTCTCCTTGTCTCGTTCTTGTCTCTCCTGCTCCCTGACCAGCATCCTCAAAGATTCCAACTTGATCGCCATATTGCGATAATGTGCCTCCTTCTTCTCATAGTCCGCGTCGACCTCCTCGTGTGCCTTTCTCTCTCTTTTCATCTGATTCTTGACCCCCTCAATCCTCGTCAGCAACGCTTCGTTCCCCATCTTGCACTTAGATACCTCTTCCTTCAATATCTACCATTCACTCATGCTAATCTCTCTCTACGGAACCTTCTATCTCTCTACCTTCTACCCCTACCCTTCGTTATTTATTGCTCTAATCTTTCTTTCCAGTGCTACCAAATACGCCTGCTGCTTCTTGTATTCCACCTCCCTCTTTCTAGATTTCCGAGCCATATCTTTCAGCCTCTATTTGCTGGTCTTTGACTCATACTCGTATTGCTGAATCCTCTCAATCACGTCTTCATTCTGCAACTATGACACAATTTCTAAAAATACACTTTCAGTGTTACTTTTGTCCTGCATTTTCTTTATATTTTTTATCGATTTCAGCTGCTCTTGCACCTCCACTATCTCCTTATCTCGAAACGTGATCTGGTTCTCCATCCCCTTTACTCTAAAAATGATCAGATCAACAATGGTACCTGGCATAGTTCTAGGTGGTCTACTCCTTGACTTTCAACACTTAAATCTGTTTCTTATACATTTTAATCTGACGATAGGCATTTTCCAATTCCCTCTACAAGGCCTCTAAACGTAATCACAAACCTGTACTATTGGGGGGATGACTTTGCGTACGACTCAAGTCTACCGACATTGCCTTCTTCCTCCCGCTCACCTTCACATTGGGCAGTTTTACTCTTTCCAATTTTTCATTCAACCTTTCATTCAGCATCTTCAACTATCTCCTCAGTCTCTCGTTCTTGTAATACAACTCACGAAACCTCTTCACCCTTCAAAATACCCGATACAACTTACTTTCCGTCGTTATTCCCGTCTTATTCCTCATTGTCGCTCTGACTTATGTTCTCGTAATCCAATGTTTTTACCAACTTTGACGGGTTGCGAATATGCTCCTCCGTCTGTAAACTCACATTTAAAGAGTCATATCTCCCACTCATTATATTTTCTATGTTTTTTATCTTTTTTTGTTTTATGCAATAATTATATCAATCTCCTATCAATTGCTTATCCGTGTAAAATCTTTAAACGGGACATTGCCCAATTTCATAACTAACTAAACTGGAAAAGTATGCGCAAGTATCAAAATATCAAATACCCTTCCACTATCCCCTCAACTTTCCAATCTCATCGTCAAGTTTCTCTTCCTGCATTCTCAATCGCTCCTTCATTTTCCTGTGACTATCCCTAATCTCTCTCAATTTTTTGATATTATCCTCCCCATGTTTCAATTCCGATATAATCCCTCTATTTTCTTACACCATTCGATCATATTCTGCGTACTGACCTGTGAAATTCGACTTCAAAACCTGGAACAACTGCACGAAAGTACCCTAATCTAACTCGGATACAAACTAATCCTCAATCGGAACGTTGAAAAATCCCTTCTCGTTTATTTCCTATGCCATTTCTCCACCCTCCGTCTCTTACTTATTTTTTTGAAGTTAGCTTGTTATAGCTAGACGAAGTATATATTTAAAAAATA
The DNA here is from genome assembly GCA_028571025.1 of Longipedia americana. NCBI lineage: Eukaryota > Metazoa > Arthropoda > Copepoda > Polyarthra > Longipediidae > Longipedia > Longipedia americana. The sequence continues at coordinate 10,221 of JAOWAT010188878.1, forward strand.
TATAGTTAACACTGTTTATTATGTGATAGTTCCAATGCAGTCACTTTGTAATATAAACTTTGCGTGACTCTATTATAAAAAAATGAGTTCCAAAACTAATCCTAAAGTCTACATGGACATACAAAAAGGTGCTGAAGGTGCTGGAAGAGTGATATTCTAACTCTTCAGTGATCTCACTCCCAAAACCGTTGAGAATTTCCGGGGATTATGCACCGGTTAATACGGTAAAGCAGGCAACACTAAACTTCACTATCTCAACACCAAATTCCACAGAATCATCGATGGCTTCGTCATCCAAGGCGGTGATATTACTCATGGTTCCGGCGGATATTCCATCTATGGTAGAACTTTCGCAGATTAAACCTTCGCAAGAACACACTCTTGTGCTGGACTCCTTTCAATGGCTAACAGCGGTAGGAACACTAATGCTAGCCAATTCTTTATCACACTCAAGGCCTGTCCCCACCTTGACGGCAAGCATGTCGTATTTGGGCAAGTAATTGATGGCATGTAAGTCGTCAAAAAGATCTCAAAAGTTGCTATCGATATGAAAGACAAGCCGAAAATTCCAATTGTTATCATTGACTGTGGAGAAGTGGGCGACTTTCGAGCCTTCATCAAATACGATCCCTTCAAAAAGTAAAACTTCTAAGAAATTCGTCGAAAAAAGATGCAACTGATCTAAGACCGAAGAAGAATGGTCCGACTTCTAGACTAAGGCATGGACGCAAACGACGCCTACGAAATGAAAAAAAGAATCTAAACGAACTAGAAAAATATTTCCGAGCTCTAAAACCAGCAAAACAGAAAAAACAGCTAATAAGACGAGGACAAACAGAAAAGTTAAGATCGAGGGGAGTAGCAAAAAGAACCGGAACCCCAGGTCCCGTAAAACCTCAGAGAGAAACTCGGGTAAAAAAACTCCGACAGGTACCTCGATATTATCCTCAAAATCAACCAGGCAAAGGTCGCCAACTCCAGAGCTGCCCTCCACGAAGAAATCCGCTAAAGTGATGTCAACTATCACAAAAAAATCAAAAAAGATTAATGGCTCGAAAAACAAAAGCATGCCCAACAGTAGCTAGCCGCTAAAGGTCTCACCACCGACAAGCTCTACCTCAACAAAACTTCGCTCAAAAAATAAACCCAAGACAAACAAAATCAATCCTTCGGATGGAACGTCTTCAGCTAATAAGCCTACTACAAAGCCTATGACAGAAGATGCTAAGCTCTCGAATTCGACAAACAACTCTACGAAAAGCAAGCCAATGACCCCACCTACACCCAAACGCACAAACAGGATGACGAAAAATGCTAAAAACTTTCCAATTCCATCATCAAACAAATCGAAAAACGCAACAATTTCAGCAGAAGGAAGGTCTACGATGAAGACTAAACTGTCAACTATATCAACGAAAGAAATCGCGTCTTCAACAAAAAAATTTAAAGAAGCTTCGGAACTTATGCCTCAGGCAGTAAGACTTCCTTAGAAATGAACAGCAGAAAATGATCTAAAATGAATGCCGATGAGAAAGAATACGACAAATAAAAGCTATTCTTTTTTCGAAAGTTTCTTCAAACTATCCATTATGTGACTATTAATTGAATTCCGATAAAGTAACTCTCCGGGGTTCAGCACCTCATTTCACCTTGCAGTTGTGTCTTTGCATATTATACTCGTGTAACTTCGAAAAATATTCATGCGCCTTCATCTCCTCCTCCCCTTTGAACTTCCTCCGACACAACGGGCAAATATACATAACTGAGTCCCTTATTTTCAACTCTCTCTCCAGCTGCCTTGCCTGCATCTCCGCTAACCTTCTTTTATTCTGCTCACTCGTCATCTCTTTCACTGCTGGCGCATTCTTCCTCATTTCCTGCTCCCTCTTCTCCTTCAACTGTTCCAATGTTACTAATGGCCTCTGCTTTTCCAGTTCTATTTCCTTCTCCCTCTGCCTCTTATAATAATTTTCACCTACCTCTGAACTCCTCTACTTCCGAGCAGGAAGATCTTTCCTTCTCTCCCGTCTTTAATAAGGCATCATTCTCAGCGCATCATCGTCAAACCCTTTCGTTCGAGAATACATTACAGTCACCTTCTCCCCCTCAACTCGAAATCCTGGTGACGTTGCCTATTTCAACGCCGCCGCTGCTTCCTAATGCGAGTAAAACTCCACAAATGCAAAATCCTTATACCCTCCAGTCACCTTATTCCTTATCATCCGTATATCCCTCACTGGCGCCATCTTCTCAAACAAATCTAACAACCGCTCCTCCTCAACCTCCATAATCACACTGCCCCGAATCATCAAACTACAATTCCCCCCGCCCCCCAAATTACCGCCCAAGGCCTCACCCTCTTCTTTCTTTCCACCTTTATACCCTTTACTGTTAACTGCAGAATATAACTGCGCCTGTGAATTATACGACAGCTTACAATTCGCAGTCTTCTCCATCTCACACCGGTAACATTTCCCCCGTCTTGCGAAATTCTTATAATCACACCCCTCACAGTACCAGTCATATGCAACGTTCATATCCACCCTTTTTACCGGATAGTAGTATATCTGGTAAGAACTTTTGCCCACAAATATGCGACCTGTGCCGATATGGTCGAATATCTTCGTCGATACCTCCACCGATGGGTATCTCGCATACGCACATCCTTACGCTATCGTTATCTCGTCTGGGACGCTAGTGCCTGCTGATATGCTTGTATCTATAAGGACGCGTTCAATCTCACTGAACTCACAGGGAATGTTTTATATGCAGAGAGTCTTTGTCTACTAGACCTTGTATTTTGGGGAATACTCTCTTTATCGCTAGCGAGGATTCTTCCCGAACTAGCGATCCCGCCGTCCCTTCTACCTTCTGGGCACGGATTCACTCTCTCCACTCGAACTCAGCGACCTCGAACCCACCTATCCACTGGACTTTCTTTTTTTTCCTTTGTTTGAAGAATTCGACGATGACGATAATGGTGAAGACTGTCCCGATGGCAATGAAGATGATGACTAGCTGTATTTCCTTTTTTTGTTTTTTCCCTTCAAGCCTCGGATAGTAGCTCCGTGATCCTATCTGGAATGTTCACGATCATGCTTTTTCCTGTTTTTGTTCCGTGATCTCTAGTTTAATTAAGATCGCAATTCATGTTTCTTTGGCATTTTATTGTGCGACCAGACGATTGTGCCGTTTTTGTCTCTTGTAAATATTATTGCTAAAAAAAATTAACATTCATCCCTTTTTGATCTTATGACGGACGATTAATGACATAATTGTAAAGGAATCAGATTTTGACTCAAGGTTTGGAAAACTTTTCTTGAGAATGAATCGGAAGTTCAAAATGCAGTGTAACTTCGTGTTTGAAAGTAATATCAATTTGAAAGTACGATCAGAAGAAAAATCCGAAGTCAAATTCCAAAAAACTAAAAATGATAGAGATACAATTAATCACCAAAATACTGTCTCTTTCAGCATATTATCACACGATCAGACCCCCAAATCTAACTACTCAGTCTCACTCGACGATCTTTCCGATCTACAATCACCATCAGAGTATATCTCCGAATCCTATCTAAAGCTAGGAATCGGTGGGTGTGGTCTCTTCTTCTTGCCCTTTACGGACTTTATGTCATCCACATATACCCTATACTTTCTCCCCCCGCGAATACAAGTGAAGTACTAACTCTATATTGGATGCTTCATCCACCTGATTAAAAGTGATGTTTACTAATAAACTTTTATACCCAATTTCAATCCAATTTATATTAACTCCAATACGCTAAGTTCTGTCTACTTCGCAAACGCAAAATTCCTCTCAAACTGGATAATATTTATGAAATGCAGTCAGAAAGAAAATATGAATAGAAAAAGTGCAAAAAAATAATATTTAAAAAATAAGAATGTAGGGTTCTAACCGTTCCGGTCTGCAATGCTACTAACATCCGAACTAATAAATCACGAACTACTGCTTACACTTTGATTGTCTCCGGCCTCTCTGTCCAGACTGTGTATAAATCCACACCAAACAGCATCAAAAGCAATAAATATAATCCTGGAAACACTGCGTCAACAAGTCCGCTCGCAGCGTCAAATCAACCCTCGATGCCCTCAAATCCATTTACGATGAAAGCAACAAGTACCGTGGGTTCAAAAGTGCAGACATGATTTAGGCATAGAGTAATTTTTCTAGCCATATTATAGATGTCAAAAAGCTCAATCAGATCAGAGACAAAGCCCAAAAAATACTCGACTAGACCTTTGATGCTCAGTAACAACGTCTACGATCCATCATCCGAAATCACTACAAACTCGACCCCCCTGACACCACCAAACTCCGCATGGCAATAGAATAACTAGAAAAAATACTCATGAAACTCGGCCATGCGACAACCGTTCTACCAGCCATCAAAAAAAGTCTGCTTTTGGATCATAACTCTCTTCTCGGCTACTTCGGCAGCATCAAAAACAACGAACAAAAAATCAAATCCGTAAATTAAGTTTACGTTCAGTAAAACTTTGACTTTTACCCCAAATTCAAAAACTTCCTAGAATCCAGCTGCATAATTGGCTAACTCAGCCATTCATAGGGTAGCGCGATCAAAGCAGATATTAACATCCCAGTGCATTAAAATTATCGAAGTCCTACTTCTCCAAAATACAACATCAACTCTTACTAGTCCGAACAAGGACCTGTCAATCAGTCCAACCCACGCTCTGCAAGCCAGGAATAAGCTCGATCTCCATTCTAACCTCTCAAAATAACCGAAAGAGATTATTTTAATAGTGATTCTAAATTCAAATTCCTCCATTTCTTCATTCCTGTCTCCAAATAACTAAAAATTCTCCACATTGACGATGTTTCCCATCACAAAAAATGGAAATCTGTTGTATTCTCGGCCAAAAACTAGCTTCCCTGCTATTTCAACAGCATCATCACTCCAAAGGGCTAAATCTATCTCACTGGTGGCTCAGAAGAAGATCGTAGGTGTCGATAAATCTACAAGTATGACCACAGCAGAAATTCCTTGGATTTTATTTGCAACATGATCAATGATCGATCCTCACACGCAGTCTGCTACCTCAATAACGCAATCTACATAATCGGCGGATTCACCGGACAAGGTGAGGTGAGCCGATAATGCTAAGTTTTCAGACTGGACTCTAAAAAATGCCAGTCAATCTCCCCACTTAACACTCCCTCCGCAAACTGCTGCGCAGCCTCCTTTGCAAACGAATTCATATTCAGGTTTGGCGGTGTCGAAAACAAAATCGAAGGAAACTCGTTGATCTAAATGTACAAGAAACACTATTGAAGGTATTCGGTTTCAAATAACCGCTGGATTGTCGTCGACATCTAAACCCCCCGCAACATTCCAAGACTCTAACTTCTTAGTTTTAGTGCAGCCTGCCAATTCAACGACAAGTAAATTCTGGTATTCGGCGGCTATAACGAATCCAATATGTAAAAACCCTAACGCATTTGTTACTCCTTACAAAGTACCCATTTCCCAATATTTAACAGTAAACCCTAGTCGTGCATCGGTCGTAGTCAAAAACTACAACACCACCCCGCTCGCCTATGCCTAGGGGTTTTGGAATAATAACCCCATAATTCACAAAAAAAAAATCTATGGATTGCAAAATATCACCGATTAGCAAGACTAACTCACCGCTGTTGCCGATTAAAGAAGAGTTGTCATATATACCGGGGAAAGATGGCTATGATTTGTTTTTTAAAGTAGGATAGATTTTTATTGGCTTTAGATCGTATTCCATGGTCATTTAATTCGAGGGGGAAATTAAAAATATAAAATCGTTAGAAGTTAGTTAAATATTAAATTTAGAGCTCCCCGTGAAGTTTACGTTAAAATTAAGACTGATATGAACTTGGACATTCCGAAATCACAGAGAGGGAAGGAACACCCACACTACATCTGTCCGATGTAATCAATAACCCAAAGCAACTCATCGAAAAAAAGTTCGATCCCCACAAAAAATCCACCTAACATCTCAAATCACTACAAGGATGTGTCAAAAAACCAAGTCCATCATCACCCTCCTAACCACCCAAAAGACCCCAACCATAAGGAAAACCACCACCATCAACTCAACCTCAATCACAAATACTAACCCGTATCCAATCACAACGATCATCACACGCTCACTGTCATCAAATAACAGCATGATAGGAACCCTAAAAATAACTAAAATAATAAATTCAGAGCCATCGCTGCCAACCAACCCCACTTTCACTGCAATAAAAATAACAAAAATAAAAAGGTCGGAATCGAACTAGGAATCAAATACACCAACAATCACACCCATATCTTCGGAAACATCACCGCATCGCACACCTCATAGTCCAACGTCAACAACCATCCAACCAACAAACTCATCAAACCCCATCGCTAACCTAAATAAAAAGACCATCCCATCCCTAACAATCGGTACCTACCGACCTAAAAATAGTAACTATCCTACTACGAATATCAACCCCAACCACAACCACAACCACAACCTCAGCCTCAAAACAACAAACCTAAAAAGCTCAAAAGATAGCCACATCCTACTAACAATACTGCACAAAAAAAACGGTAACTAAAACTCAAAACAACCATCCATCATCACCGTTAAAGTTAAAACATCGTCACCGTCAGTAAAACCTACAAAGACAAATCATAGTACCTCCATCTGTATGAACAAGACATCAACCAACAGTAATAAATTCTGAAGTGTGGGTAATTACTGTTCAGAAAATTCCCGAAAAACAAGAACTAACACTAAAAGGGGGACAAAGAGAAGAGGGGAAAAACAAAATCACCATAGCAACTATTCTCGGAATAAATGCAACTATTCCAATCAAAACTAGGCGACATCGCAACGCAGTAGTAGTCGCTAGCGTTCCAACACGCGATCACGGAATAGAACAATTACCACCAGAAAATCCCCAACTACAACTGTTACCTCACCAAAAACCAACCCAATCTCACTTGGATGAAAAGAGCCGTCCTCATTGACTGGATGATGGAAGTCTTCGAATAGTCCGGAAATAAACGCTAAACCTTAGCCAAAGCTGTCTCCGTCATCGACCGTTACCTCGCCCTCTCACAGCCCATCACCCTCAAATAACTACAACTTTTAGGTGCCACTGCCATGCTCATCTCCAACAAACTTTAGGATAACCTCTTCACTATTAACGACATCGAGTAAGCCGCAGGCTCCAAATACTCCACATAGTAAATACTTGACTACTAAACCAAAATACTAGTCACCCTCTCTTGGAAACTCAACCCTCCAACCTCCAATATGTGGGCCAATCGTCTATCCCTCCAATGGGACGAGTACCTACAGGCCAAAGCCTACTAAGCCCAATTCTGTCCAATCGTCTCTGCAAACCTGCAAAACCTCAAATTCAAGGCGACCGATCCAACAGTACCTCATTTTGATTATCTCAGGCCTACGAAAACTACCGCTGGCTCATGCAATACATAGACTTCTCAATCCTCGACATATACACTCTTCAGTATTTGCCTAGAGCTCTGGCTGCCTCGTTCATATACATCGTGCTGGTGAAAAGACTAGAGCTCTATCCAGACTAGCAAATAATAAAAGAATTCCCATATACCTCCGAGTTTATCACCCAAAACCAGCTGAAAAATTCATATTAAAGATCATCGTAAGCACGAAAGTCATTCAATACATTTTTTAATAACTTTCTACTCTTCAGCTTCGGCACCCATCTATAAGAATTTCTGCCGACAATCCAGTACTGTGCCACCTTTGTGATCCTGCCACTCAACAACGAACTGCCACTGGTAGTCAGATAAAACGACAAAGACGTGCAATTCGAATAGTTCTGTTCATTTCAAACTAGAAATCGCGCCAATATGATCTATCTGCAAAAAAGAGACCGAAAAATATTCTGATCCACCCAACTCCTCTCTTTTTCAAGGTCGGTAGAGATCTATCGTGCAATCTAAAGTTGATAACCTCCTTAATATAATCGTTGTTTGTCATCAATCATCAAATGTGCTATTTTTTACCGTCTACGATGCTCTTGGTTTCTTGTAAATTAATTTTTCTATCAAATCAATCATCGAACTAAATAGATATGAAAAAATTATAATTACAATACACGATGTTCAGAGTAAATTGAAAAACAATCACTCTCCTCCCTCAATCTCCGTCATCTTTGAATTTTAAAAGCTTTCGTCCTTCCTTCCGACTCCATCCTTTGCTCCCATACCCATAAACACTCTTTCAAACTCCTTCAACAAATCCTTCTATTTCCCCTCAATCCACCTCGCTAGCATCAAAAAAAGTCTTCCATATTATTTCTTGTCCTTCAAGGAACCAAAACCACCGCCCAATCCCTCTAACCTCTCTGTCATTCTCACTGACAATCCTCTACTCTCCTTCCTATCCATCCCTTTCTACCTCAATATTCTATAAAGTTTTCGTACGACTGAACTCTTGACAACTCCATTCAATCCCCCCTATTTTTTAATGTCATTTTTTTTCTTCAGTCTGTTCTGATGGTGCAAACGATGCAAATGATGCAGACGCCCTTTTCTACTTCCATTCTTATAATTATCTTTGCTACTAAACACTCTGTTCATCTAGCAGCCTACTTCACTTCTATCAATCCCCAGCTATGCCTTACTTTATCCATTCACATCAAAATCGGCCAATAAGTTATATTTTGATAACAACTGACACTCCAGTCTTTCTTTATACTGAAACCCTCTTTTTCTCCTTTCATACCCCTTAACCCTTGCTAACCTCTCTCCAACTCCGCTTTCCAGTATCTTTAATACATTCCACTAATCAACTTCCCTCTCCATCAATTTTTAAATCCACTCATCATCATAGCCACGAGCGCCGCTGTTGCCACCGTTTTCCTCGCACCGATTTTACTACTTCTCATTTTCCCTGTACTGATTTTACTATTTCTCATTTTCCTCGCCCACTCCAACCTCCCTCAACTCTACAACCTTGGTTTCCCCATGAAAGCAACCGATCTGTCCAAAATTCTCCTTTTTCTCAGCCTTCTTCTTCAACTAACGAATTGCCAGTTTTACAGATTTATACAGCCCCTTCTTCAAATTCTATGCCACTCCCTTCCCAAAATCAGCTGGGTTGGTTTCCATTCCCGCAAACAAGTGAATGTCCTCCTCATGTAAATAACAACTCACATTAACTCAATATAAATTACTGTGTGCCATCCCCATAAAACTTCACCTTATACACTATTCGATTATCCTGCTCAAAATATGATGTTATCTAAAAATGGACTCTTTATAACTATTTACCTTCCCAGGCCACCAAGGGTGTGAGTTCACCTTACCCCATATTACATCTTTTTTGGCATATTTTGGTTGGTTACTCTACTACATCGCTGTCTTCCCTCCTATTATTATTTTTTGAAATAGCTATGTTGTATTATTCTATAAAGCTAACTAACGTCAGAAATGTTTTACTACAGTTTGTGATGTTCCACGAGCGGAATTGCCCTAAAATTATTATTTTTGTCTGTCCCCTATGGCAAATTTATGCTTACTATCATATCTATAATTCTCCATCATTTTCAGTCCATTCCACCTCTAACTCCTCGAATTTTTATTTATTTTACCTCCTCTTCAAATAAATCAATAACGTCTGCTTATTTCATCTGCCACCTCATCTACCTCGTGATCGCGAATGTTATACTCTTTTCTACATAAAAATCGGTAAAAACACGGAACTCACAAAAATATAAAAATATCACACTTGCGAGGATTCATTTTCCCCCATAGCCTTCCATCATCCCGTGTACTTAATCCCCAAAATCATGAAAACCACCAAAATTGCCAATACCAAACATCTCGTACACCCATCCGTGAATTTAATCCTCTGCTACTATTCCACTTTCCCTATTATTCCCGTCCCAATATACACATGCCCATGGGTAGCCTCTGTATTGACATCAATTCGATCCACCAAAGATCCCTTCTCAACTACCTGCGCAGTATCGTCAGCTTATTTATCGATCTCACCAACTCTTCAATCTACATCACTCTTGACCATCTCCTCCATATGAAACTACTAGTCTTTTACCAAAAACCCTCTCATTGACTGCTTGCCCTTCTCACTCAACACTGTCGAATTCGAAAAAGCATCCTTTTCATATGCTTTTATGCTCTCAAAATACTATTTCTCCTGCCCTTTCGAAATCTTGCTCATTTAACAGATATCCTGCGCCAAAGATGCTTCCATTTTTTTTCAAATATACATACCACTATGTCCATGCTAACTATCCAAGAGTTAATTGATGTGGATGTCGTCAACCTCTCAGAATTCGAGAAGACCGACCCAAAAATAATTTCGGATGATACTCGCAAGTAACGCATTTTCAATCAGGCAACTCGGTCTAAACCGATTTATCTTATTCTCAAGTTTCTGATGATACTCCTTTAGCACTGCTCTACGATCCCTCAACACTCCGATGCTTCTCTTCATCTCACTCTATTATTTGTTTTTTTATAATACAAAAACTTTCCATGTACTCGCTAAATTTAACTTACAATTCGACAGCGCAAATTTATAATCAGTAATCTATAACTCTTCCACCCGTCTAAATAAATGTACAGTTAATCACAAGGTCACAAAACCAAAGCATTGATCCTCAAAACTAACTCTGCCCGTTAACATTAGCCACAAATGTCTCCAACTCCTGCTTAAACCCGTCAACATCGGCCTGTCTTCCCAACCCTTTCTCCACCAACACTTCCACCACGTCGTAGTAATACTTATTGCACTTGACAATCACATCAAACGGGTACTTGCTCAACACTATCCCTCCTCTACCCTCGCTATTTGTTCCACTTTCTACGGTCTCAGGCCCTGCCATCCCAATTTTCCGATATTCCTCCAACAACTCTGCCAAAACCTCATTTTCAACCCTCAACTTCTCCCCATCACCTACCCAACTACAATTAACCAAAGGCACCTCCAAACTCAACAACAACTCCTCTCGACTTACCTACCCGTCCTTTTTTCTCCACAAAAGCAACAACATATTTTTATACACCTGCTCCCACACCTACTTCATACTAACCCTTCTCCTCATCTTCTCCTGCATCTGCATTATGTCCCGTTCCATTTCCATATTGTCTGTCTATAAAAAATCATATGTAAACTTTAGATTTCCATTTTTTAACTACAACTTTTATATTTCACTTTTGTACTCCTCTAAAATGGTTTACTGCTACTGCTACAACGCTTACCTCCCTAACTACAGCTTCCTGTATTCCTCAACAAGAATTGCGTTGCTATTGCTGTCTGACTACTACTTGGCTACAAGTTTTCGACCACTTTTTTGACTAACCTTCGACTCCTGAAGACTTTTCAGACTGGCTTTGGACTCCTGAAGAGAACCGCTCTTCTCTTTCTGTTTTCCCTCCTCCTATTATTTCCTCTCCGATGCCAACTTCCTCCTTCCCCCAATGTACATCATACAGGCAAGAGCACTTTCCTTCCACTCCCTAATTTTATGGACTTACAGACTTCCCAACTTCTTGAGTCCCTTCACCCTCAAGTCTTCCAACCTCCCCCGTCTCTTAAGCATCTGGAACCCGTGGGCCAAATTCCGACAATTCACCCTGTTTAAACTGGCAAAAGTTAATTGTGTCCGGTACCCATTCAGCAATCCCCGAATCCTCAACTTCCCAACGAGTGTCCGAAAACAATCACGATACAATTCACCCTCCCATTTGCTAACAATCGCACACATCATCCCAGCACTCCTTTCTCTCATCTTCACCTTTCTCTCGCTCAGAGCACGACCCTATGACAACAACCCACACAATCTCCCACTTTGTAACCCCGACATCACCCACCTCATGCTCTCCTTTTGCTTCCTGTGAAACATCGATGACAGTATGCATCCCATCATTCTCTCTTGTTTTTACCTGTATCTGTTGTGTCTTCTCAAATTTGCAAAACTGTCCCTCATCCTCTCATTCAAGTTACCTTTTACTATCGAATAGAATGCCGATACCGCACTCATATTATACTCTTTCGATGTCGAACTTTTCTATTATTACTTTTTTATCCCACTGCGCATTGGTGGACGATAACGTTGCGACATTATGCTTGATTATTTTATGTGTTTATATCCCTTTATTTAGCGTAGTATCCAAACAACCCCAAAATAAAAATATATTGTAAAAAGGGAAATCGAGCTGCAAGCGAAGACAAAAAAATAAACAAAAAAACTTCCGTTTTTTCCAATCATCCCATCCTTATTAAGTCATGCTATATCATTTTCTTGCCGTCTCAGGTCTGCTTCTTCCACTTTTCCCCATTATTACAGAAGAACCCAATGAAATCTAATCATAATGTCCAAAATCGGATGGAGCTCTATAGGAACCAGGTCCAGGTGCTAAACCCTATCAAATATAGAATCGTACCCTATGATTTCCTCACAAAATCATCGATAAAACTACCCCTCTTACCACTCAATATTGACCTCTTACCTGCTGACTTGTTCTTTGATAAAACATAGCGACCATCTCCCGATAGGTTGTTCACTGGCTAGTATGCCCCAGGTCCTGGTATATCGTTTGCTAAGTATGTCATAGAACTAAATACTTGATTTGTTAAATCTCGAGGAACTCTTCGGATCGAACACCTTACTCTTTGAATTACAAAACTTCGAAGTATAGTACTTCCCTTTTGAATTCATATTCTCTGTGCTCGAATAGTGTCCTGGTCCGGGAATAATTTTCTGTGTTTTGTTCATGCAAAAAGCTATGAATTGACCCTAAAATACCTGAACTTGATGCTGTCTTCGGTCTCATCGACCATCGAGGCATGTCACTTTTTCTGCTTTCATTACACATGTAAGCACCTGGAGCAGGTGTCTTTTTTAGTTCCAAATCAACATATGACATCTGCGCGGTTTCCTAAAGGAATAACTCAATGCCAATACGTCACGCCCATATCCCGGAAAAAACCCTTTCCTCGCGCTCTTATTGCTCTCACTGAAGTCTTTGATATTATAAGTGTCTGGAGACGGCACCACATTATTCGGATCTTTCCCATAGTCCAAATCAATCTTCTTCCCGAATCCAAAACCTATAAACTAAATGGCAAGAAACTACCTGTTTTTCTTTTGCTTTTTGTGTCGGGTATTTCGTATATAACATCAGAACTGCAAATTTGTTAACAAACCATACGTAAGTTTTGCACCAGGAAATCTCTCACTCTTTGGGATTGTCCAATGGTTCTTTGACTTTGAATTATTGACAGGTGATCTCAGAATCGCTACCGCATCCACGCAAGAAAACATCTTTGATGGTGATGACATCTTTTTTATTGCCTATTTTATCGATCAGTAGTTATAAAGAAAGTAACTTATTTTTTATTATTCTCCGAAAACATAGCTAGAATTTTAACAATAACTCGGTCAGAGTAGCAATATTCAAGGAATAAAATCCGGAAAAAGAAGCGTATGATCGCAGAAAACTAATAATAAAAGACAGAGCAAAGAGTACGGTGCATATACTCAAAGATCCACATCCAACATTGCACCTCCCATAAGATATTCTGTGAGCACATCGGTTGCAAAACAATTCTCAAGGACCATGTCGCCAGCCTCCCCCACCGCAAAAAGAAAACCAACGAAAAGCTCATCCACATGCAATTCCTCAAAAACTCTAAAATTGCTGTCCTCGGCTACAATAAAACCTCCGAAAGAGGTGACATCAACTTCATCGATGTGGGCTAACCCAAATTTGTCGAGTTCTTCTACAACCAACTTCAAGGAGGTCTCGGTGGAATCGGTTGCTTCGAAGACGGACAAAAAATTATCATCGCCGACCGCAAAGGATACTTCACCTACATCGACCTCTCCAAGGCACTCAATATCAACGATATCAAATAAAAAGTAGTCAACACCGGCATCGATGGAGTCCTCGACATTTCTCTCGCACCATCCCAAACTAAACTCGCTGTTGGTCTCACGGATCGTCGATGCATAGTCCTTGACATCTAAAGATAAAAATCCTCCAAATCCTTCCCTATATAAAAAAAATTCTAGCGCCACATCCACGGCGTTAACTCCATCAGCTGGCATCCCTACCGTTCATTAGTCCTGTCCAGTAGCATCGACCTAAATGACAAAATCCGCCTCTGGGACCCCCACTCCGAATAACTCATCCACTAAACCAACTTCCATAAAAATATAATCACTAAGTGTCTCTTCCACCCCGAAGGTAACTCCTACTTCTCTCTTGGAAAAGACAACCTCGTACTCTAATATGACCTCCGGTACAAAGGCATCCTCAATAAGTTTCACCTCGAAGCGTAACCCACTCAACTGCAAGTCTTCAACAAGTAAAACCAGTCGGGATGCAACAACGTCATCATCAGCGATGCCACTGGCTGGATTCATTGGTTCAAAGACACCGGGTAGTATGTCGACGGACACAAAGGAAACTCAGGAGTCGTGTCTTTTAGCATCGACCAAACCGCCAACATCTTACTCGTCGCCAGATAAAGATAGCACATGTTTGAAATATATACCGATCGGAAATCCCTCGATCTCAGTTTTAATATCTGATTCCATATTTGCCTATTGCTTCAACCCTCCCACCAAACTACTTCTACTTTCTTTAATTTTAAATAAATAGTATTGATTTAATTCATATCCGTGATCAAAATCATCCAATCAGCATCACATAGTCTGCTCCACCTTACCAAATCCACTGTTGTATCGGCTGTTATTTGTAAATCCAGTCTTAACAAACTCCGCAACATACTTAATCTCATTCTCCCAATTCAAAAACTACAGATGAATATAATTGCCCAACTCATCAACAATCTTCTGCGTCACATTCGGCTGACACACTACAGTCACCTTTTGCTCCTCTAACTCGTTCAACCGATCTCGCACCTGCAATATATTGTCCCTGTACTTATCCTCTTCCAATTTAGCGTAAAATCCAATCACAGTCTTTAGCACCTTATCATTCCTCAAATTCAGTGTACGATTCTGCAACTCCTGCTTCAAACCGTCAATGTCATGCTCAACTTTCCCGTAGCACTCCTTCATGGATTAGTTATATGCGGTCATTGACTTGGTAACCTCTTTCTCAAAATCCGCAAAAAATCTCTCCACAAGTCCGATCATTTTACTTCGAGCCTCCTGCAGCTTCCTCCTCACATCTAAACCTTACCGGTTACGATTTTCCGTAGCATCCCTTATGTCTTCATTACACCCGTCCAACTCCTTCAGCATATCACAGAGAAAAGAGTCAATGCCATCCACCAACTTCTCCATGCTATGAATAAACCTACAGAAATACTTTTCAAACTGTCCAAATGTCGTCTCATGTTTATGCTCGTCAGAATGTACCTTCACACATGATGGACACATTGGTAACAAACATTCTTGATTCTTGCAGAAATTAAAAATGTTCTATTTCGGATGGAACGCACATGGCCTTGGACTATATATTGTCCTATTCTGGGGCTGTATCTGAGATGACATCGTCGTGTTCTTCGGAAATTTTTTAAAAAAAGAAAAAAATATTTATAACTTTCTTCGATTAATAGAATATAACTCACTATCCCTAGTAACTATTTACAAAGAAATCCACTAAATGAAGGGTTTCTTAAATTGGCCCTTTTCGGATTTTATATTACAGATTTATTCATAACAAAAAGATCCGAACCACCATTTTTCAATCGTTTCCATGAGTCTAATGCAATGTCTCATGATGGCAATCCATCGTCTCCAGTAGTTTCTTAATATGACTCTCCTTCTTCGCCAATGCAAAGTCATAAGCCCCAAAATTATATTTCTGACTCTAAAATATTCTATGCCAAGTGCGTACCAAGTGAGATAGAACTTAGCTTGCCTCCAGATGCCTCGATTCTTCGACTCTCCATCCCAAATTTGTCATTAAAGTTCCCATAACCCCGGCCAATAACACGATCCCAGCCACAGTAGTTAAGGGTCTCGCCCTAAAATACCCCTGCGTAATTGGCTTGGCAAACACAAGAGGTGCCAATAATCCAGACATCGCCCAAATTGATATCGGAGACGTCAACCTTTTCCTCCTAAAATACGATAGCAGCCGTCAAAGTACCTATCCTCATCGTATAGCTGTCGATCATCCACAGACAACTTCTCCGGTGTTTGCTCAGCAATGAAGTAGAATATAAGTTTACGACGATCCTCGGGATTGACTATAATTAATCACTGCATTCCATACCCGCCATCAACGTATCATGATTGATATAGTATCCGCTGTTAGCTTTGTGTTGCTGTGGAGAAAACAGGAAATTGAAAAACACCATTAGTTTTTTATTATATGTATTTTTGAATTGATTTATTTATTTTTATGTCTTATACACTTCTTTCAGGAGTTGCTTCCTCTCTTCCTCTTGTTTCCAAAATAAGAAGTAGTCGTTTTTCCAGTTAATTCTTAAATAAGCAAATACAAAAGATTTGAATATATTCAAATTAAGTAAAGACAAAAAATGCCAGGAGACTAAAAGAGCAAATAGAAAACTCGACCAGAAAAAGAATACTAAAAAAAAATCCCTCACGCCGCCTTCTTCGTACAATTCTCCCGTTTATCTTCAGGAAAATGTCTAGTAAATCTGCAAAAGATAAGGCACACAGAATGTTCTCGCCATTCTCGACCAACAATACAACAAATATAAAATGGTCGAAAGCCAACTCCACCGCTCCCTCCAGAGTATGCTCAGCAAAATACCTTAAATCGAAAAAACCATACAAATGATACAGTCCCTCGCCGCCAATAAAAAACGTATCACTCTCTCATCCATTCAGCAACCAGCGTAGATTTCATGCTCAGCTAAGGCATCTTCGTCAAAGCCAAGTCCAAATAAAACGTTGAAAAGGTTGCCCTTTGGCTCGGCGCTTCGACCATTGTCGAACTCACCTTCACATAAGCCTAAAAACTCCTCACCGAAAATCTTAACAACGCCCTCAGCAGTTCCAAAGATATCAACGAATAACTCACCTATATCAGAGATCAAAGGACCACCACCGAAGTCAACATCGCCCGAGTTTATAATCACAGTCTCGTCCAGAAAAGGGAGGAATAGATCAAAAAAGCGAAATAAGCCGAAGAAGATTCCTGAAAACCGTGAATATTTGACTCCAATATCGGATAATTGATCATTTATAGGGGTATTTAATTCATACGCATCTAAAAATTCTCAAATAAACATCGAGCGGTCAAACTCTAGGCTTCCTACTTTCAAACCCAACAAAAACACATTACAAGAGGAATAGACATTATGAACAACCAATCAGTTAATTTTACGCTTTTCAACGAACAACTACTCAGAGCCACTCAGCCAAAAATTTCTTGCTTATCGTAGACAATATGCACCCATCCATCCTTTTCACTGTCGTTATACCACTTCCCCATGAAATCAGCGACCTTAAAATTGGAGTTGAGGAGCTTCTTGTTATAGGAGAAGAACATTCCCTCCTGCGCATTGATTTTTCCCTGGGAATTTTTTATTATGTGGGATCTCAAGGCATTCAACTCCCCGACCAACTCTCTGTCGATTCCCAACAGAAACCTATCGTATAATTGAGGGAAGTACTTGCAATTAGGCAACTAGGGCAAATCGAGGGACTTTTTCGACAGGATCACCGGCACCATATTGGGCTTGTTCTTGCGAAAATAATCCGATTGTAGCCTACGCTACTATGCTGACAATTTCATGAATTACTAGTATTTTATCCTCTTAGTCGGATTTGACATCTCTTTCTCCAGCTATGGGGTTCTTATTAGCAGTTCTTTTCTGACCCTGCAGGGCTATTTATATCAACTATTTATTATACCTCCCACAACTTATAAGTATTCACAACCTATAAGTATTCACAACCTATAAGTATTCACAACCTATAAGTATTCACAACCTATAAGTATCTACAACCTATATTCACAACCTAAAGTATCTACAACCTATATTCACAACCTAAAGTATTAATATTTTTATGAAGTATTGTCCGACTAATATTTGTTCTTTCACAAAGGTTATTCGTAGGAATTCACCAACCAGAAAAAACTATTTCTCGACTATCACCAAAATGAGTATAAGTTAAGATACACTTAAAAACACATTTAAAAATATTCTCTCACACTCATAGAGAGCATTTCATTTAACGAATAAAAATGACAATCACCACCGAAATGAGTAAATCGTGAAACAGAAAAACCAGGATAGGCAAAGTCGATCAATTTCCAGGATACTTTTCACATTCTCCATCTCATATGAGCATCCGATCTGCTGTCATCCTTTCTAAAAAGCACGAGATCACGAAAAATCAGTTACTCCGACCTATCCTCTCTAACATCATTTTTTTCAATGACTTCAACTTAACTCCCTGAGTCAGTATTTCCTTAGTCTCACCTACTTCATAATTTTTCTCTGTATCTCTCTCGAGCTGACTTTTTTTGTGCACAAATACCCTCTCAACGTCCATCCCAGCAGTTCCCTTCCCTTCCTCTCCTTCAGATCTATTACTAATACCATCAAAGAGTAATGCCTTCTTCAGCTCCTAAGTTTTAAGTATAAAATAGTACTTTCTTTGCCAGCTCCCTCTGCTTCTTCCTCTCTTTTTTTGATTTTAGGTTCGAATTCCCCTTTAACCCCGACACAATCTTAACAAATATTTGCTGTTTTTCCTATAAACTCCTCTCCTGCCTCTTAGCATTAACCATTTTAGACACCGTATTTACAGCTTTCCTGGTCAAATCAATGGTTGTCTTCGTAGTTTTGACTCTCTTTTTAAGGGATGGCAGTTTTGAAATTTTTGCTCTCTTAGCTGCCTGTTTCCGAACCTTCTTCTTCTCAGAAATAGGGGTTTCTACATCCATTTCGTCTTCAGACTCGTTTTTGATTTTACCCATCCTTTTAATTGTTGTTTTTATTTAAAAAAAGATTTATTTAATCGATTGAGTTGAAAGTTAGCGAAATAAGGAAATTTTTTGTTCATATAGACATAATTCCTAGAAAATTATATCATATTATTGCTTCATCCCTTTCTTTCAAACCAAGGTATCCCCCTCCAACTTGTTGGGTGCAGTGTACAATGACAACAACGCCGGGTTCACTTCTATGGTCACCTTTTTCGACACGTCCAACCCCTTGAAATACCTCTCCTTGAACCTCTGGTCAATCCTCACCTATAAATTGAATATCCCAATCGGCTCTATCCCGAATTTGACCTCGATCGAAAAACTAAAGGAACTGCCCGCAATATACCTTACCACTATACCATTCGTTGCGTTAAATCCACCAACTATACTTGCACTCAATATCGACGGACATTTGCCAAACCTACACTCCTTCAACAATTCCCCGGACAAATAATTGACCTGTACATTCAAAATGACTTTTCCAAACAGGTGAGTCTGCCCTGTAGCCTTCATATCCACAAATTTTGGTCTCAATTCAGTACAAGTGTCCCTCTGTGTCGGCGAACCTCCAAAGCAGGTACTTCCATCCTCTATCCTACAATCCCTGGAACAACCATCCCCATCTACGTTATTCCCATCGTCACACTACAAACTAAACCTCTTTCCGTCCCCGCATATCTCCCGACACAAACTGTGCTGATGGTTGTAGTTAAACTCCACTCGACATGTCTTGCACACATAGCTGTCTACGCAGGACAAACATCCGTCCGAACATGGCAAACATCTCTTCTCATCATTATCAAAATATGTTGCAATGGAACACTTCGACTCCGTATCATTACCCGGATGATACTTCCCCTTTTATATACACTGGTCGTTCACATCAATATATCCGGGCTTACACTTGCAAATACCCTATCTGGAATAGACAGAGTACGGCTTATGGTAGCACCTATCGCAATATTACCCCAAATCCAATCCTTTGCACACACATTCGTATCCAACCACACTAAATCCGGGCAAACACATACAATTTCTCCCATCCCATCGAGAATTAGCAATCTCCCTACATCTATCAACTTCTGGCCTCTAACACTTTTTCAACTCTCCATTCCAATACAATCCACTCTCGCACCTGCATCCACCATCCACATATTTCCTCCCGTAACCACATCCCAAACACCTCTCACCATTCCAATAACTACCCTCCGCACAAACACACCGGCACAAATTAACATTCCAATTTTGTCCATTCTTGCAACTCTGAAATGGTAAGCATATGCTACCCGCGTAAAATGAACCATGTGGACATGAACTATTCAGGGGTATACAAGACTGCCCGTTCCATTCCGTATTGTACGGACATTGTGATGGCAGGGGAGCACAATGTCCATCGTAATGCTTGTAAGTTCCATAAGGACACTATTTGCCCACGTTGATACAGTCATTACCGTTCCACCGCATATTCTGGGGACAACTAGGAATCACCGGTCGGCATCCCTTGATATTGTGGTCATAGTGGCTGTCCGGGGGACATCGCTCCCCATACTCACACACATTGCCATTCCAATAGCTACCCGGTTGGCACTCGATATTCACACAGGCGATCCCGTTAAACATCTTCCCCTCGGGACAAGATTCACAAACTCGTCCATTCCAATATCTTCCAACTGGACAGTAACAGTTCCCGTGATAGCCTGCCTAACCACCCGGGCATCGTATCCCACAAGAGTTACCATTCCAAACCCCGCCATTCTAGCATGCACACTCATTCCGGCGAGTATCCCAAACCTGACCAATCTTACAACTCTGTTGACCTATCACACATCGATGCCCATTCCAGTATAAGCTCTAAGGACACTCACACTCGTAAGTATACTGGTTCCACACACGACCACCCGGACAACTCATACAAGTGTATCCATTCCACAATTGTCCATCCGCACACCCACATCTTTTCAATTTCTATATCCACTGCTGGCCATTCGGACACTGTACACAACTATGTCCATTCCAATTCTTGTTATTTGTACACGCGCACCTTCTAGTCTCAGTATTCCAAACTTGACCCTCAGCGCAAGCCACACACCTCTAGCCATCCCAGTTCTAATAATTATTCACGCATTCACACCTCAACTCGTACTGATTCCACTTCTGACCAGCATTACAGTTAACACATGCGTTATTGTTCCAGTAAGTTCCCGGTAAACATTGACAACTCTTCAAATATGGAACATACATCTGTCCATCCGCACACCTTATACATTTATAGCCCGTCCAACTCTCCCCAACTCGGCAATCGCACTTGTTAATCTTAACATTCCAAACTTGTCCCTCTGGACACCGTATACACTTCTCAGACAGCCAACCTTGTCCAGCGGGACACTAGCATTGATTAGTATTCACGTTCCAATTTTGTCCGCCATAGCATTTTAATATGCACTGTGTCCCATTCCAAATTTGCTTCTAACCATCGCATTTAATGCATGCCACCCCGTTACTATTCGATCCAACTGGACATTAGCGTACACAGTTCCCATCATAAAACAATGGAAACCCATTGCAATTGCCACACACACTCCCCACAAAAAATGCATAAGTATAACTTATATAGTGGTAAGTGTTCACTCCCAACGGGAAAATAAACTATGTTCCGTTCCAAAATGCCTCAAAATAGTTTGTCACATCCTTCCCATTCTTCGTAGCTGGCATTACTAAACCCGATAGTCCATGAAACTGAACCCAACTGGGCTTCGTTATTTCTGGGTCGATGTTAATTTGTTGGGTCTCGAATTTTTCCAATGTTATCACACCTCCGTATATCTGTGCCTATTTTGTATACGCTAAATAGCTTATCATTGCAGAATGCACCACAGTTTCCGTTGTCACCGCCAGTACCACCGTTATACCAGTATTGTTCGGTGCGCTATCTATTATCTGCAACTATATCGGCGTATAATGCCCGCTATCCTTGTGTTTCGATGCAGTTATCTCAAACCCATGTAGGAAAGTCAGCACCTTCACCGGCACATTATACTCACCTCGAAACATCAAATGAGTCTCCACCTTCCTACTCTCCGAACAGTTCCCCGCCAACACACCTGTGTCTACCTGGTAGTATCCCACCTCGAAGTCACTACGATCAGTCGCCAAAAAACCAAACACTATCTTCTTCCAACTTGTATATTTCCAAGGTGTTCTTACCAAAAACGACAACCTTCCATAGTTCTTGTCGTCTACTATCGGCTTCACCGACATAAACATCGTTACCGACGGTATCGTGTCGAAACAGTTCAATGCTAAATCATAAACTTTATTGTTTACTTAATGCCACGGCAGGAGGATTGTAAAACGGCTAAGGTAAACTATAATCGTAACATCGAGTCTCCTCAGATGCTACCAATTACAAGTCCGCTCCTTCTGCTATCACCACATGGTCCGCATGTAGTTTTCCGCCGGTCCGATGAACCGGACAATCCGAATGAATGAAAGACCCCGCATACCCACTGGTCACTAGAATGCCAATGACCACTATCGTCAGATCTCTTATCATCTTTTCAAAAAATTGTATGATGTTTGGGTTCTATTTCGAAAAAAATACTAATTCGCCGTTGTTATCACTTCCATTTTATTTAAAATTTTCGCAGCGGTTAATTTACGTTATTAATGCTTTTTTTTCATAAATCTTAAAAATATTCTTTTTTTCTTCTTTCGCCCACTTATGCTTGGAAAAACTGAAGTGCACACACAACCCATGTTAACTCTTCCTATTCTATGATAAATGAATGATTAATTATCTTTATCTCTCTGAAATAAATTCTCCTAGGCATAAAGAAATTTGGTATGCTCTGAATGAAAATTTACCCTATTCACATTTTTTTTAAACGGAAAAAAACATAATAACGATAAAAATAAAATTTACGCCATTCCCCTCACTTCCTTTGGACAACAAAGGTTATTGAAAATGGATCACTCCTGAAAATGTTTAGCCTTCTACAAAGTCACCAACACTCTTTTATTTCCCTTGCTCAAGATATTTACGCTCATGTCAATAACCTAGAATCCTTCATGTTCGGGCAAACTGTGAATCCCCTTCCACTCCTAGTCATCATAGCTGGGATACAAAAACACCAACCTCCCACCAACCTTCAAATACCTTCGAGCAACCCTCAACAACCCTTAGAATATTTTTTCCCTCTCAGTCGTCTCGATTTTGTTCTTATCAAATTTCTACCACTGCTTGACTCTCTCCTGAGTCATCCTATTTATAATCTCTGCCTTGTACTTCCTTTCCTCCTCCGAAAGTGCCTAGTTTCTCTTCCGCTTGTTATCCTTCCGAATCTGCTTCTTGTGCTTCCTCTTCAAAATTTTGTCGAGCTCCGAAAGGTCTATAACCTCCTCTTTCATCTACTCATCCCTTTTTTATTAAAGTTAACCTTCTCCCTCGATTACCTATTTCCTCTGCTATTTTTTTTGTTACTTCTTGCATTACCCTTCACTGCACTACTACTCTTTTTGTTATTATTTCTTGCACTATCTTTGCTGCTTCCCGCACTAATTCCACTTACCCTTCTCCTCGCACTTATCTCCAATATCACACTCCAGTGCCTCGCTCTATTGCCCAATTTCCTATGTCTTCTACTCCCTCTCCTTCATGTTTACAGTACGACTCATCGCCCGTAACCCGTAAGGTGGGTCACAAATAATCGCATCCAAAAACTAAAAACTCCTGAAAGACGGATTTATACAGTCCATCCTAAAAATAAAGGGACGAATAAACCCATACTGGTCGAAATTCAAAAATATCTTCGGTGTAAACACCTACAACTTCTTCTCCGCATCGTAGTAGGGGGATTTTTTATTGATACGACCCACTGAATACCCATTCAAAACACGAATATCTAAATCTGATCCAAAGGTAAATGCTCCCATACTAGCAGGGGGGATCAGCAGTCCACCGGTGCCAACAAACGGATCTAGAACCAAACTTCCCTCCCCAACCTTGCCCTGATTACACATCAAAAAGGCTAAGTCATTATCGGCAGAAGTAGGTCCCAAATATATCCTTTTCCCCAACTCGTACCTCGCGTTAAATTTCATTTTCCCGCCTTTCTCCCTGTTATTCGACAGATCTATTCCAAAATATACCCTTTATAATGTCTTCTAGGAGTCAACATCGTGATGATTTTGATACCACTTGTGATCTTCTATCAGTTGGTATCTCTTCTCCGCACCCTTTATATCAATCTTGCCACGAATATCCATTTCTTTCAGAATACGGTGAATCTTCTTATTCTGCTCCTATCGTGGAATCGACCGGTTACGACTCTGAAAATCACAAGCCACGATGTCCTCCCAACTCCTGCACCAACTCTTCAACACATCCTCGTCCCTGTTCCCCATCAATTCCTCGTAATCCCGTCCTTAAGATATTAGTAGCACAAATTTGCTAACCATAACTGCTTTCCTAGCCCCCTCCTGAAAAACTACATAAGAAAAAAAGTACATGCCCTATGCTTTGCGAAATTAGGAACTGTCAATGTCACGTATGGAAAATTCTTAACGTTTCTGTGGTCTATCAAGTACTCCTTCCCCGGAAGTGGCTTTGACTACGAGAATAGCTCGCATAGTGGAATGTCTAGCCTCCTCAGCAATGATTTCAGCTACGGGATCGCAAACTCTATGTATTATGGGTTTATCGCCAATACAGCTAATACTTTGTTTATTTTCATTATTTGTTGTTGTCTTTGCAATTTTTAACTTAGCTAGATCGCCAGTGGAATTAGTGTGGAATTATTATAAGTTTAGTCCGATGATGCCCTTATCAAATATAAAAGAATAAAATTAAGAAATATTATTAATTCTGTTGCTTTTGTTACACACCTTTTATATCTGTTTTATCCATTTTATTCAGAGATGGGTGTGGACATTTACTCTTCCTAACGAGTATTCACTCTACTCCTCAATCTTCTTACTTATGCTTTTAATTATCGAGCGCAATATTCTGTTCATATTGATTTAAACAGTGGAAAAATGGTCAAAATAATAAACAAAAAGATTTGAAAAAATAGGCAATTAAAGGGTAAAAATGAATAAAAAATGCAACTTCATCAAATATTTTCGGCTGCCTTGCTCAATCCTTCCCAATCACCTGACCTTCTTCTTTGGGTTTGTCTTTTTCGACTATTTCTTCATCCATTCCCATCACACCATTTGCCACCTCAACATCCTAATCAATTCCATTCTATTTTTTAACCTCAATCTACTCCTACATCCCCACATCATCTTTCTTCTATGCTGTATCATCCACATCTTTCTTCACCTCATTAATCACTTATTTTTTATCTCCACTCCCATCCTGCCCCTACTTCTATTTCTGTTTCCATTCTTACTCTTATTGTTCCTATTTTTATTTTTATTTCTTCTTTTACTCTTACTTTTGCGGCATCTATCCTTACCGACCCTCACCACCCCTATTATCAACTTTATGCTGCTCCTATTTCCCCTCCATTGCCTAATGTTTCTACTCCCCTTGATGAGTACCCCCATTGTTCTGACAGGACTCCCCGTCATCCCTCCCTTTCTCATCTCTCATCTGTCTTGCCAAATAGGTTGGATCTATATCATTAGCACCCGATAACTCCTTACCCTGTGTTTTCAGACTTTTTATATAAATATGGTATGCTATCGCAACGTGAAACGACGATCTCTTAAATAACTTAGA
This sequence comes from Longipedia americana, assembly GCA_028571025.1. NCBI lineage: Eukaryota > Metazoa > Arthropoda > Copepoda > Polyarthra > Longipediidae > Longipedia > Longipedia americana. The sequence continues at coordinate 35,901 of JAOWAT010188878.1, forward strand.
ATCCGATGCCAACTCACCAGATCCACCACTCATTTTTCCACTTCCCTGCGGTGGTCGAAACTGGTTCTCAAAAGGCTGATTAGAACCAAACCCCTTCTGGTACTTCAATGCCTGTTTGTGTTGCTCCATCATCAGCTGGTTTGTAAACTACGTATTTATCATACTTCCCTTCAAATTGCCGCCCTTACTATTACTGCTTGGAACCATGCCCATACCGCTCCCACTTGTCATCATCGGCATTTGCCCCCCATTTATCTGGTAATACCGTAAGGGATTATCACTCATCCCTGACATACTCATCGAATTTTTTGGACCTACATTGCCGCCTTCAACCCTCCGATCCTTGTCCATCGCTATCTGAGAACCCATACTGTTCTAAGGACCGGTATGTTGTTTTATGAAATTATACAGCTGCCCTCTCTTCTAAGTGCCATCGTCCTTGCCAACTTTAGTGTCAGTAACCTTCTTTTTGCCCCCGGTCGCGGTCTCTGCAGGACCCTTCTAGGCCTTAACAGACTTAGCAGTTTTAGCAGCTTCTCGATTGGTTTCCAAATTGGGATGCGCCTACTTTTCGACCTTATGTATTTGACGATAATCTAGGTATGATGGATTAGAGTTACAGGAATTGGACTGGTTCATAAATTTGATCAGAATCTCAGCTAGCGCCTTGGTTTGATTGACGGGAGGCTTTGTTTCCTAACATGCACTAATTTTTACCCTTTGATGGCCATGCCGCTGGTTGCCGGATCCATCTCCCTCTTCCTCCTGCAGTCTCAGAAGAGACACTTCAGAGGTTAGGTAGTTTGGCGGTCGACGATTGCTCCTCAATGGACGGCGGGTGTTCTCTGTCATGTTTAAAACAATCTATTTAACAATTATATATTAACTTGTTTCCAATGACTCCCTTTTTATTCTTTCGATATCAATCAAACCAACTCCCAAAAATATCGCCATATTTTTCATCAAACACTCTCCATTTCACCCAATTTCATGAAAAATGCCCTTATTTTTCCGATCCGTAATTTTTTTAATTCAAAACTTTACACCCCCTCCTATCAACTTTTTCAGATTACTTTTATAGCACTGTCAAATCTTTATATTGTTCTTTCATTTGAATATATTCAGTATTCTTTCATTATCAATAAAAAAAATTATCTACTTTAAAGAAAACGAGTGCGTTTCTCTAGCTCTTGGTTGAGCCAATCAAACAAACTGGTGGGGACAAGAATCTGACAAGAAAGTGTGAAATCAAACTACGCTACAAGACCGATCAGAACTGTCTTTCAAAAATTCTTAAACTTCATAATCCTGTTCCTCTGCCAGGTAGATCTCTTCTTATGTTTCATGTACTTGTTCTCCGAATCAGCCAACTCTATCCCACTCCGCATGTACAAATACTGCAGGGATTACATGTCCTAAGGCAACTCATCCCCGTTCTCTTTCATTCGCCTCAACATCTTGTGAATATTCCGATATCGCCTCACATTCTTTATCACTTCATTTATCTTCTGCAAACTCTGCCCAGAAACCATTGCCACCTCGCTTTTCTGTCTCTTCTTAAGCTACACCTACTCCACTAACTCCTCCTCGAACAGAGAATTCAATATTGCCCTTTCCTCAGTCAGTGTCTTCTGTCTTTACACCCCCTGAGTCGAAAACTTCGATTTCAACCCTGAATAAATCGTAGAAGCATACCCTTCGTCAGCTTAGTCAGCTATTAATTTATTCTCAGCTTATAATCCATAAATGTAAAAGACGGTTTATTTGCCATATGTTCAATTTCCGTCTTAAATTATTCCCTAGCTTTCTTATCTTGCCTCTCCGATAGCTTGTCAGTCAACATGCTCATCTCGTACCCAATAACCGCGTTACTCTTTTCTCTGAAATTTGAGCATAGCGACGGTTTGACAAGTTTAGTGTTGCGAATCAGTAGATTCAGAGATGCTTTTATCATTTTTTACAAGCTTTTATGGTTTTCAAACTTACTTTATTAATTTTCGAGTTACTATCTATCAATATGTAACAAAAAAATCAAATACATCCGCCTGGAAATAATAGAGCATAACCGTCGCTATCAAAGTCTCACCAACTCAAACTCCCCAACTCGGAAAAATTTGCAATTTTATAAAATCCACTTCATTACCTATAATAATTATCTATATCCCGAATCTGAAGAAAAAAATTCAATCTCAACTCTTTGATGACCGCAGCACTCAAAAACAGCAGTCTCATGTAAAGAATCAAAGTCCTCCTGAGATACGAAAAAAAGCGGTGGATAAAAAAAGGCCTCAAAAACAACATCATAGCCATCGTTCTTCTAACCTTGATCCTGAAATCAACCTGGCTAATTGGCTCTTATTTTTGGCCATCATAAATCTAAAATCGTAACTCACCATCCACTATATCTCAGAAATCGCCTTCACTCTCATTGGGTCAGTCTCCATCCACTTCATCTGTCAACTTGCATATTTCATCATCTACGTCCCTGGATACACTGGCTGGCTATCTTTCTATCAAAAATATCGCATCAACCCGGTAACCCATCCCTCTAATGTCTAGACTCTGACTAAACCCTGGTAACGCAGCAATTGGTCTAAAGTTCGCTCCAAGACCGCCAAGTACCTCATTTTCAACTATTGCGTCATGTACCCCGCCCTCATTTACCTTTCTATGAAAATCAGCGGAATTAAGGTGCGTTTCGATCGTTTCCCCTCCATGTACCCTCACCCATACTATAGGTAAAGTTGGTAAATATCGCTGCAGCTCATCTTTATCGCGTTCTGCGAAGATTTCTTTTTCTACACCAACCATCGGCTTGCGCATTAGATACCCGCACTCTACAGACTCCATAAAGTCCATCACGAATACGATTCGCTCTACTCTCTAGTCACCTAATACTTCCATCCCATCGACTATGTGCTCGGGGTACTGGTAACATGTTCGTGGTTTATGGTAGATCCCCTCGGCACTGCCCTTCATGTTCCTCGGAAACAACGCCCACTGTTTTATGTTGTTCTTCTGGCAAGTCTGGAAAATGTTCGTCAGTACCGAAGGTCACTCCGGATACGAATTCCCCTGGAGTCCGACCAGATTGTTCTTCTTCGTTTCCGGCCCCTCTTACCACGACTTTCATCACAGCAAAAACGTCGGAAACTATGCCGGCAGTATCTACATATGGGACACTATCTTCGACTCCAATTCCCTATACTTCAATTAATATTTTAAGGAACTCGACACCAAATGATTGACTTCCCATCAACCCTCTTTTTTAGTGTCCTGATCTTTTTCGAATTTAATTTTGTGCAATGTAACATATTATCCTCCTTTTACCGGAAAAATCAAATTTAGCGCTCCCTACCATACTAGCATCTGCCCAAAATATAAATGTTTGTCTGCTAAAATAATACAAATAATTTTAAAGAAAACCGTCAGAAGAAACCATCATCGCTAAAAGCTGCATCCAATTCAAATTACAATTAGCCTAACCTCATTATAGGAACTTCATTCGCTTCCCTTTGCTTTTAGCCTAAACTTGATTTATTTTAATTCAAAAAAAAACATCCTTATCCCTACTTTAATCTATATAACCAGAAATCTCTCCGTAGCAACCTCCAAATTGTAGAGACACAAGCATCTGGGCATTCTTTTGAATCATATCGCAAGATTGCCCATGACAGCAACGCTAGAAGCATCAAAGTCATCTTAGAACGAGAATGACAAAATGCGGAGAAAGTAAGTACTGTCGAAATCAATAGAAAAAAGAACCGTTACCCAATTTTCAAAAATATATCAAAATAAAAAACAACCTACTCTGTCCAATACATCATTTCATCCCTCTCCCGGCTCCTAATAATCCTTTCAACATTATTTCTATACCTTAAATCCCCCGATTTTACCCCCTATCTTTTCAATAATTATATCTCGAATAATAAAACCTAATCTAAGGTCATATGAGTTGCAACCCTTAAACCCAGGAATAGCCCGTCCTCCACATGAAAGCCGTAACTTGGCTCAAAGACTCCCACTCCCTTTTTGACTACGAATTCAACAAAAACGTAAACCAATAGACTTTTGACTTTGCCCTTTCCTCTAAATTCATCTTCCTCTACCGCAACAACAAAAGTAACCAAACATCCCCTATCACAGCCTCCGAAATCAACGTTACAGAAAACGCGCACATGATCCCCGGAATCTACGAAAACTATCAACTCCTAGGTTGCTTCGAACTCAAATCTCATCCCAACAAAAAACACGCTCTAGAATTTCACCATTCCTCGGAATTCCAAGGTTTCAAAAAACAAGTTGAATAGGCCCTGCTCACCGAATAGTCCTCAGAAGAAAACCAACCCAAGTCCCTCGATCACAAATAATAAGACATCTACCTCATAGTCAGATCACTCAAGAACAAGCACAACTAAAACAAAGGCTACAAACTAAGTACATACTCCCCCGTAATTATTCATAGATGTCGGACAAACCCTCAAACTGGGCAGAATCTAGTATAACATCACCTCCATTAAAAAAGATCACGAACCAGACTCCTCTTAAACCGAAACGGCACCCGATGCCAACAGCCTCTTCACCAACACCAACGTTCTAGAATGCTAAGTTCCAAAAATTTCAGAAGATGATCAGTGCAAATACTGCCTCGAAGGATAAATGCAAGATTAACACGAAACTGCTTCCAACTTCTTCATCAGTCCCTGTAAATGCTCCGGTACCACCGGACTCGTCCACTTCCAATGCCTGGAGCAGTGGATCCAGTCCAAGGTCAAAAAAGAAGTCACCGGTGGCACCCTTCACTACAACTTTGAAAAGTTCTTCTGCGAAGTCTGTAAAAACTAGTTTCCTAGATATATCAAGAAAAACAACGAACTCCACGAACTCATGCACATAAAGAAACCCGAAGGCCCGCACATGATTCTGGAAGCCAACACCGAAAAAGCAAAAAATCTCATGGTCATCCAAAACATCCCAACAGACGGAATCAAAATGGGCCGTTCTCACTAATGCTAAATCAGAATCGCCGATATCTCAGTCTCAAGAACACACTCCTTCATCTAAAAAATTGATGATGACTTCTATGTCTTTGACAGTAAGTCCAAATTCGGAACTCTCGTCAAGGAAGATAACCTCGTTCTGTAACTCAGCAAAATCAAACAAGGAATACAAATCGGAAGAACTGTCTTTACTTTCGAAATATCCAAAAAAAACCACATTTGACAGAGTTGATTTACTATAATCTTGTGTTGTTTTTATCCCATCATATCACATTTCATCCTATTTTGGCGACGAACTTTCATTTATTTTTATTAAATCAATTCAATTAAAATCAATTCAATTAAAAAACTGCTTATTTTCGTATACTTGTAAAATAGATCAAACTGGCTCTGAAAGAAAATTAGACTCAAGCCACATTGGCATTCTTCAGTATCTCGTTCAACACCTTCACTCGCTCAAACCTTTTCTCCTTTTAAGCCATACCGGTCTCAAACCTAAAATAAGCTGACATCTTCCGACACATATTGCTCATAAATTCCACATATTTCCCCCTTGTCTCCAAATCCTTCTCATTCATCGTGTACTTCACCAACAACTCCACCAAATCTGGATAACTGGCGTACACGTCCGGCATCTTGTCAGTTGCACTCTTCAACACCGGAAACCCCTTCAGCAAATTGTTCAACCCTGAAAATATCATATTTATTCTCTTAGGATCCGTCACCTCGCCCATCGTCTACAGTCTCTCTATCAAAAAGTCTATCACCTTAGGCATCATCGGTACTCTCTACTCCCCTTTCCTTGCGCAAAACTTCGAAGGAAACCCCTAGTCAATTCCCTTCATCCTCTAAAATATCACCCATACACTCTTCAAAGCCTCAAATCCACTCCCTTTGTGCCTCGCAATCTTGTTGAAAACTTCAAAATACCCACTCAGCACATTTGCCAGCACCTCTTCGCCCAATTCCAACTTAGTCAAATAGTATGTTCTTAAAGCTTCGGAAACACGCTCGAATACCTTAATGTAGGTATCTTCGTTCATTTTAAGCATCTTGTGGTCTAACTCTCTCTCCTGAGCTTCCTCCTTCTCCCTTTGCAAATGCTAGTCATAAACGGGGACTTTCTTTATTGGCTTAAACTTCCCAAAATTCCTCAGAATCTAACCTAAAATCTTCCCGCTCTCCAAGATTCTCTCCTTTTTTGCGCACAAATCGCTACATTCAACCAAATAGGTCAAATACCTGACCATAAAGTTGAGTATTTCAGGAGAGCGATTATAGATCAAACTCTCCCCGACTACATCCTGAATCAACAGATATAACACTTCCTCCTCCCTCTCCTTCTCTCTCTGTCTCTCAACTCCCTGCTTTCCCTCATCATAAGCACAAAGGGCGTAGTAATTATGCAACACTACCATTATTTTCCAATCAGCATCCAACAAAGACGGAGGGGTCTCATACAAAGATGTCAGATATTCCTAAACTCTACTTGCCGAATCTGGATACAACTCCTGTATCGTCCTCAATCTAGGTATAAAACTTCGGTGTATACTCTCCCTATCCATCTTCCTTTCCATTCTGAAATCCATCGCAAAACCCGCAGAGTAAAACTATTAATAATACCCAACAGCCATCATTTTCATAACAGTCATATAGTGCTCACCCATTACCTACCGAATATCCTCCGCGCTCCCTCTCCCCCTTATCCCATCCACCAAACTCTCCACAATCCCTCTCGCCTACCCACAGTTGCTCGCGTAAATCTCATCTACCAACCCAATATCCCTCAACATCTCCAACATCTCCATCACCTCCTTCCTCTTGTGAGACAACCCCTCTGCATCCTCGGGAATGGCCTCCAAATTACCCCGAATCAAGTA
>JAOWAT010188879.1:0-21699 GCA_028571025.1 Longipedia americana
TCATACAAAAAAACTATAAGAACACAATTAAAGAAGTGATTGTTCATACCGGCCAGCACTACGATAAAGAGATGTCGCACGTATTTATTGAGGAATTAGGCATACCAAATCCAAACTATAATTTTGGTGTTGGAAGTGCTATGTTACTTTGTTTATAGGCTGAATGAGAATCTGCCGACTATTTGTGTGATTTGGATGTTTATGGTCTATGTGCTATCTGTTTTGTTCAAAGAATCGTAACATTCTTTTCTTTATGCGAGACTAATCAAAATTTCTCCGTTATACCCATTAATATTCTGCGATTGATAAGTTACCTGAGAATCACAATAGTTCACCACAAATATCCCATTTCCAACGTAAGAGTTTAGCAATACTATCAATTATGTAGTTGGGTAATCAGGAGTGGTCGGTATTTCGAGTGAATATTCAGAATCTTTTTCAGTATAGTCGTAAAATGGAATGTTTAAAGAAAGTATATTGTTACTTTTCTAGGTGATGATGTTTAAACAGGTGCCACTCTGACCTTCGAAAACTAAAAAATAGTTGTCAGCTGAAGGATCTGTCATAGTAGGTAATTTTAGAATGCGACGATATGCGCCTAAGTTGGCAGCTTGAAACCTGTCAGTTGCGCGATTTGGTAGAGTATTAGCTGATGCCAATATGTCGAATTTTCCTGCGGTGTTGATAATTTCCATGTCATATTCAGCCATTATAAAAATAGCCTCAGCTCCCTAAAATTGACTTTTGTTGAGAATGGCAATAGCAGATTCGAAATTATCGAATTTTAACTCATATGTTTTCCCAGCAATGATCTAAAATTGATCCTGAAAACTTGCCGAGACAGTCAACTGACTGCTAACTGCCACATAAACCGAGAAATACACATTCGACCCAACAACTTCTTAACTCTTCAGGTCAATAACACACGTATCAAGACTGACAAAAGAGCAAGCGCTGGAAAAGTTATCCTAATCTGGATTTTTATTTTAATCTGTAAGACTGGTATAAATAGCTAGTGCAGTGGTTCTGGAGGTGGTGACGGTTATTAGTAGATATTGTTTTTGTTTTTAGACTTATGTAGGTATTGATATTTGGAAGAAAGAATCGGTGTTTCCGGTTTTGTTTGTTATGAATGTGTCACCTGGGAAGATTAGTTGTGGGGGGATTGTTTATTGTTAGTCCTGTTAGGATTGCTGGGTCAGACATGGTTGGGGTGTCAGAAGGACCAGGAACGAAATGAGAAACAGGGTTGAGAGGTGGTTACTCTATATCTTTTGAGATTTCATCATATAAAATTAAAGTTTATAGATTAAATACGATTCTTTAATATTAGATACTTATCAGCCTTTATTATTTTTCGATTTCACATTAATATAAAGAAACCAGTAGAATCCAGCGGGGTTCCCACTGATTTACATATATTTATAAATTAATTCTTCTAATTATCGAATTTCAAAGATGGTAAAAGGATACACTTCCATACTTTTACTTCTCTTTTTAGGACTAGTTTGCAAGGAGGTATCGGGATTTGCAATGGAAGGAGTTTGGAAAATGAACTACGATTATGACGATGTATTTGGAAATAGGAGACGTGGTTCTGAAGTTGATGTTCAGTTCAGTAAGATTATTGATGATACTGGTAATGTGGTAAGAAAGATGAAAATATACTCCTGCAAGGAAATTTAATATAGGGTTGAAGTTTTTGATAGTAATGTTTTCTTCGACTTTGTGACTTATGGAAATGAGACTAGTATTTGTTCTCGGGATGAACTGAGAAATATCCGTTTGAAGATCTAGACAAGTTTTAAATTTTTTACGTTTAACAATGGTCTGATTTTCTTCCAACCTGATTAGAAGGTTACCTTTAGATTGGAAAAATCTCAAAATGTTGAAAGATTGCCTCTGAACGGACTTTGGAAAATTTCGAGCTTAGAAAGGTAAAGAAAGACATCACAGACAGTGATGTAAGTCAATGGAACCAATATTCAGCTTTGTGGAGGGTTGGTCCAGGCTAAATATACGCAAACTGGCAGAGATTTTATCAATTTCTATGTATTAAACGATGATTGTCAGCCAAAAATCGTTTAATTGCTATTTAAGACTTCTTACTACAGAAGTATAGGTCCTGCAATATACTTCTATGACGAGGATGTTTAAAAAATTGGAAAAATAGAAAAGATTGGAAATATTGAAGCTGAGAAGGATCTAGAGACTACGGTTGATGTTAACTAAGAGTATGACAGTTTTGACTAAAAGAGCACTGTGGGGTTCGAGAAGGATGAAGTTATAGGTTAGACTCGTAGCACTTAGGAATAATTCTCATAGGTTTTAGAAGATAATACAACGAATTACGAAAAAGATTAGTCTTTTGAAAACAGCGCTCCAAAGGATGGCGTCTTTCCTGAAATCAAACTCAATGAGGTTAGAGGAAAATGGTACCCCGTGATCAAAGGGAGCTAAGATGTATCATCATATCTGCTGGTCATCTCATCGAAGAACTTCATTCTAAGAGGCGGATGTAATATTCACAATTCTCTGTACAGACTTGAGTCACAAAATACACTCGAACCTCTTGAGTTCGGAAGCACAAGAAAGCTTTGCAGGGACAATAACGATGCTCTAATTATTGGGCCTTTATCAAAAACTGTTCATTTAAAGATTGAAGATAAAGAGGGTGGAAAATATTTGATCTGCTACGATTCTGAAGGGAGTTAGGTTATTCAGTTCAGAGATCAAAAGAAATGATTGGTTTTTTATAAGAAAAAACTCCCCCCTCTATTTACACTCAATATTTTTTATATGGGGTTATGAATACTAGGATATAAATTAGCCACTTATAATCTGTATAATGATCAGAAAGCAAGTGTCCCGATTTGTGGGGATTGCTTCATTAACGGCAAATACTATCTTTTCTCGTCCATTTTGTGTTGCAAAACCTGGTGAGAAACTGGATCAATAAACAAAGATATACGATCTCGCAATAATTGGAGGGGGATCTGGAGGACTATCAGCGGCTTTTTAAGCAAGCAAACATGGACTTAGTGTTGTGGTTATAGATTATGTGTAGCCTAGTCCTCAAGGTACTAAATGGGGGCTTGGGGGAACTTGTGTTAATGTTGGGTGTATTCCGAAGAAATTGATGCATCAGGCTGCCCAGTATTCGTAGCATTTGATCAATGCTGAGGATTATGGATGGGTTCTTCCCAATGGTATCAGTGAGCGGGAAAATTAGAAGTAGGTTGCGAAGTATTTTAAATGGGAGAAACTTAGATCTGCCATTTTTTCCTATATAAAATCATTAAATTTTGGATATATTTCTACGATAAACAAACTGGAAAATGTATCTTATCTCAACTCCATGGCAACATTTGTTGACAACAAGACATTGCTATGTTCCAAAAAGCCATAAATTATCAGAGAATACGTAAAAAATGGTAAAATACCATAATAATCTTAAAAGCAGCACCAGTATATCCATGCAAAAAACTTCATAATTTCAACTGGGACAAGACCATCTTACCTTCCAATATAAGGATCAAATCTAGCAATAACCAGCGACGATATCTTCTTTAAGAAGTAAGCACCTGGAAAAACTCTGATAGTCGGTGGAGGATATGTCGCGGTATAAATTGCAGGAATGTTAAAAGCCTTAGGATTTCCGGTGACAATGATGACAAGGGGCAAGTATCTGCGAAGTTTTGATAAGGATATGGTGAGGGAGATCCTTGAAGATTTGAGCAAGAGATAGATTAATATAGTTCCTACATCATTGCCGACTAAAATTGTGGCAAAAGATTCTGGATACGAAGTGTCAATAAAGAATCAGTAAACAGGATAGATGTCTGTGGATAAGTTTGATACTGTTATGTTTGCAACTGGTAGGTAGGCAACTACGGATATTCTTAATTTGAAACGATTGGGTGTGAGGGTTCATTCTGATAAGAAGATTGTTACTTTGGAAAATGAGAAATAGTTGACGGATGTTTAGAATGTTTATGCGATTGGGGATGTTGTTGCTGGGATGCCGGAGTTGACTGGAACTGTTGTTAAGGTTGGGGCTTGTTTGGGTAGAAGGATTGCTCAAAAATTGGGGAAAAATAAATAGATATTTCCACCCAGTCAACTTTCTATTGATTTATAGAATTACCCAACCACCATTTTCACTCCTTTAGAGTATAGCAATTGCGGTCTGAGCTAAGAGGCTGCTATTGATAAATTTAAACGGTAAAACATATCGGTTTATCATTTGAAGTTTACTCCACTTTAGGAAAACATTTTGGAAAAATATGATGATATGGGTTCCTCACTCCATACAATGTCTTATATGAAGGTGGTTGTCCAGAAAGTATAGAATAACAGGGAAAAAGTGGTGGGAATGCATTACTCTGGACCTAATGCCGGATAAATAATGCAAGGATTTTCAGTAGCGCTTCGTATGGGACTTTATAAAGATCAGTTGGACAATTCTATTGGTATTCATCCAACAATTGCCGAGAACTTTACGGACATTTCTGTGACTAAATAATCTGGAGAATAATATATTAAGACATCTTGCTGAGCTTGAGTAGGATTGTAGTTCTGACGAGTCAGGCTAAGAAACTATCACTATGAGGCAATTCCATTCAATACATATGTAAGTGAAATAGCTGAGAGATGGGATCTGGGTTGGCGAGTCAGAACTGTTTAAAATTTAGTATCTGTGTATCCAAAATTTATTGTTGACATTTTTTTTACAGTGTTTTTTCTTATCGTAATCATATTGTAAAAATTGGGTATTTCGATCGGCTACTGAATCGAAGTAATGCAAAGTACAACTGAAAAATATCAAAATCGTAGTGAATGTAAAAATACCTTACTTTTCAGTAGAGATACTTTCTAGGTTTTACGTATTTTTTAGGTTACTAATACTTTTTTACTGATAACTTTGGAAGACTGCTGGCATCTCTTTTGATATTACGTCTTTATTTTCCCCGAGACCTTTGTTTTTCAAGTTTAAGTGAGCTTTATATTTGATCCAAAGACATTTCTGCCCTTCTGTCCGATTTGATAGGAGGTAGGCTCATTTGTAGTTCTTGAGGCGTTCGATACCGATTATCAACCGAGCTTCTATTGGCCAACTTAAATCTCAAGGGCGAATAATTCGGTTTAGGCAATTTCTACGTAAGATAATTGATATTTTTCGACAGTTTGATAGTTTTCAACAAAATAGATTTCTCTTCCAATTATACCTGTTTTCCCTTCCTAGTATGTTTTTTTAAACTCGGATGCTATAAAACTTGTTCTATAAGATAAGATGGGGGAAAGGGTACCACAAGTTAGTCTTTAGGATGGTTTTACTTTTATCAAGGCTTTTAGGATGTTTGAGAGATTTTATGAGTAGTTTTTGTGAATTCTGGAGTAATATCCTCGGGTGACTTTGCGATACAGACCCTACATGTCACGAGCTCGGAATGGAGGTCTCAGAGCGATAAACTCGTATAGTACACAACCCAAAGACCACAGATCGGATTTTGCGTCGTAAGGCTAGTCGTGCCAGACTTACGGACTTGCGTAGTATGGTGTTCCTGTTTGTGTCTCACACATAACTTCCTTTCTCAGCACTTTCGAAACATTCATATCACCGAGTTTTGCGGTTCCGTTCTTCGTTAGAAATACGTTTGCACTCTATGTCAGACTTATGCTTACTTTAATATCTCTGTGAAGGATTTTTAGTTCGTGAAGGGCTTTCAATCCATCGACAATTTGGAGGAAAACATCCCAGATGTAGGTTTAATCGAATAATTGACCTGTTTTTTTGTGTTTAAATATTTTTTGTAGGAGATCGCCACCATCGGCATATTACATAACAATGCTGATATTACAGAGTGTAGTTACCATAAAGATTTCGACGGGTTATCATAAAATGCTTATTTGTATCCGATGATATTGGGATGTCGAATCGACGCTAAAATTCTTACTTAGTTGACTGCGTTGTGGATCTCACGAGGACTTAGATTCATTAGTTTGACTTTTTTTAGGGCGTATATATCGTCATCGACTAATCTCTTAACTTTATAGACACTGGAATAGGCTCCTTAACCTAATTTTGCTAAAACTTAGAAGTCTTGAATAGACATCCCTTTCTTGAAGGAAGTGAGAGGTCAATAATAAACCAAGATGGGGGATAATATAATCGATAGTTATCAGTAAAAGATGGTAGAAAAATATCTCAGAGAATCAGAAAAAATAATATGATATGATTCACTTTTTAACTTTTTTATTTTTACTCGCGAAAGATGTTGGTTTCGTATTTGCCTTATGAAAATTGCTATAGATTTGTTTATTTTCTTGCTTAGCTCTTATTGGAAAATTGTTGGATTTTTTCCAAGCTTTGGATTTTCCAAACTTTTGCACGATGATTTACTAATCCTGAGGAGAGGATTAGAGTTCACTCTCATTATCGTCCTCATCTTCGGACTGCTACTCCAATTATGATTGTTCATCTTATTCGCTTTCCTCCTCATCACCGCTGGCAGCTTAACCGTTTTCGCTATCTTTAGAGTCTAGCTCCTATTAATTGTCAACATCGTTATCGTCGTTGTCATCACTGTCATTGTCATTTGCTTCATTAAACTAACCTACTTAGCTGCTTTCTTCATTTTCATAATCGACCAAGCCGATATCCCCTTTTGCATCTTCCTCTGGTGAGTCGCTTTCTGATGACAAATCTGCATTATCAAGTCCGTCATCTTAGTTACTTTCCTCACTGTCGCCATCGACCAAGTCGCTATCTTCCTCATCTTCCTCTGGTTAATCACCTTCTGATGACAAATCCACACCATCGAGTTAGTCAACTTAGCTACTTTCCTCACTATCTTCATTTCTGTCAGAATTTTCAGAGTTGACGTGGTCATTAACCCATCCTCGGATGTCTCCGCTGCCACTATCGTCTTGTTGTAATAGTTAGTTTAGCTGGTTGATTTTCTTTTTTTTGTGTCTTTAGGTTTATTTCCGTTTTTTTTATAGGTTTTTTTAAGGTACGACTCTTTCTTATTTCTATAGTTCTTTTAGTAGTCTGTCGTATTGTAGATCTTTGTTTTGGATTTGTTATCGAAGTTTTGATGATTTTGTTATGAGTTTTAGCTTTGGAATAAGTTATTCGATATTATTGTCCAGTTCTACGGCAGCTTCGTAATTTTATTCGTATTGTTGTTGACGCTACTGTTTGTATTTCTTTGATTTTTCGATTATTTCTTTGTAAACCTACGATTTTGACTTTGGTTTGTTTGAGCTATTATTTGGTTAGTTTTAGTCGAATCCTGCAAATTGCATCTCTTAGTGAGCTTACCTGAGCTCTTAAATCGATGATTAATCTCCAAAATGCATATCATTGAAGTGTTCCAACTATGATATATTTTTTCCTCTGTGCTGTAATCTAATTTCACCGATATCTTATCCAGGGTCCATTAAAGAATACTTATTGGTCTTTTTAGCTGTGGGAATTCGACCTTTAACTCCGAATTTGTCTTTAAGAACTCTTTGCTTGGTATCTTGAAGCTTTGATATTATTGATATTGAGTACCTTTTATGTTTTCTTTTATTTAGCTTTGTGTAGTTTACTGGCAAATGCATTGAATTGTGAGATTTTTGGTGCTGATGCTGCTTTGAAGTTTTTTAGAGACTTTGATTTTGTCTTTTTTCCCATTGAAAATGCTTGGGAGATGTTATATACGATTGTTGAATTTTTTTGATAAAAAGTAATTCTTAGTGATTCTATTAATCTTTGATTGTGTCTATTAACATACTTGTCTTTTTTAAGCTCCTATATTTTTAAGAAAAAAAAAACAAAAAACCTAAATTTACAAAAAAAAACAGTTTTTTTAACTTATTTCTTCAGCCTGATTAATAGTAATACTTAATTCATTTGATAAAAAATATAATTTAATATCGAAAAGAAGAGAAGAGTCACAGAGATGTTATCTTTTGAAACTCAATAGAAAATGCTCAATGCTCTTTTGAAACGGCCGAGTAATAAAGAATGTGCGGACTGTAACGCGATATCTCCGACATGTACCTTTTCCTTTTTAAACTTTAGGGGTTTCACTAGATTTCGGAGTCTTCCTATGTTGCAACTGCTCCGGAGCACACAGAAGCCTAGGTCCGAGAATAACAAGGGTAAAATCAACAAAACTGGACAAATGGCATGAAGACTGGATCAGCTGTGTACAAGTCGGCAACAAATAACTCAATCAATATTGGGAAGCAGGTTTAGATAATAGCATTTCAAAAACAGGGTATATTTTTTTTCATATCTAAGAAAGCCAAACTCAACATCAACTCTTGACGAAATTAAACGGTTTGTAAATGATAAGTATGTGAAAAGGAAGTTTGTACCGAAAGGATTCGAAAAATGTGATCCTAAGACTTTTTATTTGAATGGCGCTGATTAAAAAAATGGAGAAATTGGTAAGGATGTGAACAGGGCTGAAACTGCTAAATTTTAGAGAGTGGATAAGGAAGCACAGAATGTAACTGTAGTTCCTAAAAATCAAACTCAATAACCTATTGTTAAGACTTAACTGCTGTTCTTTTAGCAAAAAACGCTATCAGAACCCAAAGTTTAGCAAAAACTTGCAACCAGTGTTCCAGTCCAATAAGACGATGACGAGTTTGGTGACTATACATAGGGTAGCACTCAGTCCAACGCTCATAGTGAAGCTCTTACATCCACAACACAAACTCCAACCTAGAACACAACATCAACCAAAAGTATTTCTGAGTTGTCTTTTGATGAAATGATGAGGGCTAACCAGCAAATTATCAATCAGGAGCAACAAAGAAAACAAATACAAATGCAGATGAATTTCAATATGAACATGCAATGCAATCCTCAAATTCATGGTGGTTATCAATTTTACGGAAACAGCGTAATGAATGTCCCGAATACAATGCAGCAACAGTGTTTACAGTATCCTCACCAAAACCCACTTCATAATCACAATTACTTTGTTCCTAATATACATAAATCACATTCTTCGGATACTTCTGCCCCTATAGTTCAAAATGGACAAATGAGCTTTCAAGAAAATTATCATTTATCTGGAAAACAGTGAATTATTTGATAAATTTGATTTTATAATTATTTGGTATACCGAGGGTATATCTGTAATTGTTTTCATAAAATCTTATCAAATTTATCGCTAGATCAAAGCAGATTTGAATGTCCTTCATCTTGAATATAATTTCACTAGATGTGATTTTCTTATCCCTTGACGCTGTTGAAATGCCCACCAACGTGATTATTTGAGCCTAAATTCGTTCCCTAAACTGTATTGTATGAACCATAAATTGAATTTTTGTGTTCTCTTAAATGAACGCTGTTTGGAGTTCCCCAAATTTCATTTTCATTTCCTCCAACGTGACTTAGAGTTCCTTAGACTGTATTTTCATCTCCTCCAACGTGGTTTAGAGTTCCTTAAACTGTATTGTATGAACCATGAACTGAATTTTTGTGTTCTCTTAAATGAACGCTGTTTGGAGTTCCCCAGATTTCATTTTCATCTCCTCCAACGTGGTTTAGAGTTCCATAGACTGTATTGTACGAACTGTGAGCTGTTTTTCTGTGTTTCTTGCCCTTATCAACAGATTCTATATGATGAGTACCTGTCGCAATTACATACGGAGTATCTTCACTAGTGGGAATAATTTTTTATTATGGTTTTATAAGCGCTTTCTTTAAAACAGGAATTTATTAAGTGACTTCATTGATGTTTTATTCAGCTTCTAGTTTACTCTTCGCTGCTTCTTCTTCCAATGCTTTTTCCTATTCTAATTTTCTTTGTTACTCTTCCAATTGAGCTTGTCTATTAGCTTCCTAAATGTTGGCTGCTTCTGAGTCATCCATACTGACGTACGTTGATGAAACTACTGTTTGAGGTTATGTATTTTTTGTAACATTTTCTTTAGATTCAGTAGTCTGTGTTTTTTAATCATTTTCAGGTTATTAGGTAACTTCCGTTTCCTGAGCTCCTTCAGTTTTATTGCTAAAATTTGTTCCTCCAGAAATTTAAGTTTACTAGTCAACTCCGGTTGCATTTTCAATTTTTTAGCTGTCACTGGTTTTATCATTTGTTCCAGTTTCAGTTTCGGTTTATTGAATGACTTTGGTATTTTTAACACCCTCAGTATCCTAAGGTCTTTATTGATAATCGATTTATTAAGTCGTTGTTGTTTTTGGAATCGATTCGTAGGTTTATTTTTTTATCTGGTCTGTCTAAGAAATTGCAGGGAAATTAAGTACTTCTGGCTAAAGTTCCTCATTTACCCCTTCTGTCCCATTTGCCCTTTCTGCCTCATTTACCCCTTCTGTCTTGTTTGCTGTCCCTTCCGTCTCAACATTAGTATTTTCTACCTCAGTAGATGCTGATGCTGATGCTTACTTTTCTTAATCTTATACAGTTGGTGGAGCTAGAGGTTCAAAAATAGGGTCAACTCCTTCAGGTTATTACAAAGAATTATCCTGATTCTGATTTTATTGCTCTACCAAGGTTTCTCCTGTAAGAACTGTTCCATTTGTTTGTAGCTCATTCGATGTTTTGACTTCCGGCTCAGTTGAAGAAGTTCCGTTGATGGATTTTTCGAGGGCGGAGTAGTCGTTGGCATCTTTGTTGGTATTGAGTATTGTGTATTATTCTACGACGGTGTACTCTGATTATTGCTGAATTCCTGCCGCAGAAGTTACCATTGGAGAACTACCATGTCCGGTGTCATGATTGGCAGCCAAAACTATGGCAGTAATTAGTCCGGCAAGGGCAAGTAAACCCAGTAAAGCCAGTATTATCGGAGAACAGCAGGTTTTTGTTTTTGATGGTACTGCAGCTGGGGGAGGGATTGAATTCTCTCTTTTTAAACCGGAGTAGTATGATCCCCAGTTGCTGTCTCTGGTAACTTATACTCTTGGCTATTATTTTAAAACTTTTGTCACGTGGACATCGGGAGGAGAATAGACCTGAGAAGTTTTGGTTACTATTTGTCTTTAGACAACAGGTTGTTGAACAATAGTTTGTCGTGCGGTTGGATTGGTTTCACCCTAAACAATTGTAGTTTGTGTTTGAGGATATCTCTGCATCCTTTGGTATTATGTCTGTGTAATGTTCCTTGATGGAGTATGTCTTATATAATAGGGAGAGTTTTGTTATAGAAGATTGACATTGTTGTTTGATACTCTATTGATTGATTGCTGATGAACAAGTGGTTGGGGAGGGATATACCCATTACTTACCCTATTGTACTGAATAGAGCTATGAGGATGGTGGTTCATATTTGAGTTTCTTGTAACATTGTTTCCGTTGTTATTGATGATATAGTTAACTCCGGATCCTATTGATGGTTGTCGGTAGGGTGTTGTTATGCTTGCTTTGTTTGTTTCTGGTTAATGCTAGTTGGTTTTTAGTATTTACTCTCTTCGTTATTCGCTTCTTAGCTAGTTTATCTATGGGGTGGTGATTGGTTTATTGTTTAGGTTAAGTTGTTCGATTGCATGATATTGATAAACATCTGAATGTGTGGGTTGTGTGGGATAAGATTGTCGAATTTATTATGGTTGGTATGTGAATCTGTTTGGATCGGACATATTTGTTTTTCTTTTTTGCTCAAGAAGATTGAATGATGATATTTTTTTTGATTGCTCAAGATTTTTAATTGAAAAAAAATCAATAATTTTTATTTTAAAAATATTTTGCCCCTCCATTCAAAAATATAGCTTTACCGTTTTTTCAAAAAAAAAAACCTGAAAAATATGAGGATAAAAAAATTTTTCCTGTAAAGGAAAATAATTACACCAGCAGCATGTTTCCTTCTTCTATTTGCACGATCATAAATATCGAACTTTATGAATCAGTTAGCTGACTCCTATTTAAGGTTCGAAATCGAAAAAACTGTCATATTATAATTGGAAGCAAATCCATAGAAGTAATGAAGTTTCCCAAGGCAATAGGATTGTCCGTACTTTTGTTTGTTTCAATGATGAGTGTTGTGTGGTCTGCAACTGGTGCACATGGGGACGGGGTTGTTGTTTACAATGCCGGGTGCAAAAAATTCCTTCCGAGCGGTTAATGTGGAGATTGCTCTTAACGATTTTACTTGGACAGTGAAAAGATATGTCAACCTGTTAACAGCAACTGTAAGACCTACAATCCTACAAATGGCGATTGTACAAGCTGCTATCCAGGATTCAGACAAATCGAAAATACATGTCTACCCGAAGCATTCTTTAGAGTTCATGACTTGAACTGCAACAAATTTGAAGATGGAAAATGTGTGAAATGTTCATGGGGATTCTATTTCGACAATGAAGGTAAGTGCGCTTCGGTAGATCCCAGTTGCAAAACCCATAATCCTGCAAATGGGGAATGCACGAGTTGTTATCCAGGATTTTCGGTTCAGAATGGCAAGTGTGGAGTTAAAATAGCTCGTATGGGTTGTAAAACGTAACTAAACGGAATCTGCCAAGAGTGTATCCAGGGATATTACTTCAATAGACTAGGAGAATGCGAAAAAATCGATGGCTACTGTAAGGATTTCAACGTTCAGCAAGGAACGTGCGTTTAATGCTACCAAGGATACAGTTTAAACAGACAAAACCAATGCTAATAGGCCTAAGGAAAGGTCACTGACCCCAACTGCAGAGTTTGGGAAAATGGAGTTTGCAAAGAGTGTTCACAAGGATCCTACTTCGATCGACGTGGAAACTGTTAAATTGTCGATCCAGTCTGTAAAAAGTTCAACTATGATCTGAGAACGTGTGAAGAATGCTATCCCGGATATTAGCTCACTCGAGAGAATAAATGCGTTGAGGCAAAGGAGGACAAAGCAAAATATGGTCTTTGTAAAAAATGGGACAACAGTTTGAACAGATGCGTATAATGTGCAGATAGGGCATTTTTCAATCGATTGGGAGAATGCGAAAAAATAGACGATAACTGCAAGAGCTTCAATTATGGAGCTAGAGAATGTACTGTATGTTACCCAGGATATAAACTTAACAACGGGATTTGCATGATAAGGTAAGATGGGGATGCTGGTTCCTTCTGCAGTAAATTCGCGGATGAAAACCAATAGATTTGTGCTTAGTGTATAAACCGGTATGTTATTAATCAATTTGGAAAATGCAGACAAGTAAGTGAGTTTTGCAAGGAATACCATCCTGCAACTGGAGCTTGCACTGAATGTTACATCGGGTACAGGATTCAGGGTGATGATTGTATTATTGACGAGACAGTTTCGGGTGATCCTAACTGTAAAAACTGGGTTGATGGGATCTGTACTGAATGCTCTTCAGGTGCCTATTTCTCCAGGAATGGAAGATGTGAAGGAATTGACCCTCTATGTCAGAATTTTGATGAAAATACTGAACAATGCGTTTCTTGCTACTCTGGGTACAAACTGTAGTTTGGAAAATGCTCTGAGGATAAGGATTTCCGAAGTGGGGATCCTTTATGTGCATAGTTTGAAGATAATGTTTGTGTTAAATGTGCTCAAGGAGCATTTTTTGATAGAACTGGAGTCTGTATACAGGCTGATGTGCAATGTGCAACTACTGATTTGAGAAATGGGAACTGTCTTTCTTGTTTCCAGGGATACAAACTTTAGAATGGAAAATGTTTAGAAAGGGAGTAATAGGCAACAGATCCTTACTGTGCCCAATTCAGCCCAGAGGGTACTTGCTTAAAATGTTCTAAAGGGTTCTATTTTGATAGACTCGGAGTATGTGTGGTGATTGACCCGCTTTGCAAAGATTTCAACGAAAATACTGGTGGATGTGTCGCTTGTTACATAGGCTTTACTCTAATTGGCAACAGGTGTTCTATTGATAAAAAAGGCCTAAAGACATCAAAATGTGCAGAATGGAAAGACGGTATCTGTACTAGGTGCACCAACAGAGCTTATTTTGGACAAAACAACGAATGTACAGAGGTTTCTGAGCTTTGCAAAGATTTCAGTGATCTGAATGGTTACTGCACATCTTGTTATCCTGGATACGTTTTGCAATTCGAAACTGGAGTCTGTTAAATGACAAGTACTGTTGATGGGTGTGCTTAACTTGATGAAAATGGAAATTGCAAGAAATGTTCTCAGGGGTATTACTCCCTCAATGGTCAATGCAGTAAAATTGATGACCAATGCGCAGATTTCGATGAGCAGCTTCTTCAATGCAAGAACTGCTATGCTGGTTACAGTTTGATAAAAGGAAAGTGTAAGATAAATGAAGTGGATTAGACAAAGAAGATCAAGGATTGTGCTAAGTATGACAGTTAAGGAAACTGTGTTGAGTGTTATGATAGGTTCTTTTTGAATGCTGGTAATAATCGTGGAAGGGGAGAATGTTATGAGGTTAATTTCTTCTGTAAGGATTATGATAAATTCAATGGGGATTGTTTGAGCTGTTATTCTGGATTTTAGATGAAAAACGGATAGTGTGTCTATGCATGAGCTCATGATTTCCATGAATCAAATGAATTTTAAAATAATATTTCTGTCTAACTAAATTACTGGCTATATAATCTAAGAATGTATGTAATTTTTTTAAATGACAAAAAACACAATTGAAAGCAACGGAGAAAACATATTCAAACTGACATAAAAAACAGTAGTATACTACAACTAAGTGTAAAAATCGGACTACATTTACATATGTCTTCATGAGCATCTCGGACTTGTAGAGTATATAAAGACAGTCTGCAATAAGCTGGTATCCTAGGAAATGTCAGTTATGATCCCTGACCTATTTTACAGAGAGGATTAGGAGCAATAAGTTTAGTAAGTAGGGTAGTTTGACATTGTTAAAGAGCTAAAGTATAGGATTGTGAAGAGGAATGTTGTTGATTGTTTGGATTTAGTCAGAAGTAGGCGTAAGATACCTATTTTGATGGCGTTTTCGATTACTTGTCCCTATGCTTGGAAGTTGGTAGAGGATATTCATGAGTTTTAGGAGGCTTTTCTGTTTTATGGGGTTCTTTAGGGGTAGAAGATGCATCCGTAGAGGATAAAAACTGAAATAAATGTTTTCTATGGAACCAAGGATAAAGTCAAGTATCTGTCGGATCCTGCCACGATGAAAAGTGCTGAACAGAAGTGTAAAAAACATGAAAAAATCAGATTTCATAAGATTTTAAATGCGGGTCATGGGTTTCTTAATCCGGAATCAGAGATGTTTTCTGAGGAAATTTTTTAATAAATTCAGGGATTTGTGTCGAGAAGAAAGGTTGGATAGAACTAAGATAATAAAAGAAGTAAATCAAGGAAGAAATAGAAAGGAAAGTCAAAAAATAGTAAATAGCAAAATAACGATGGTTGCATCATATTTTGAAATTGGGTTTAGTTTCAGTCCACTAACTGCTATTTGTTCATAAACTTAGGGTTAAGTCAGTGATTTAAGAATTCCTTCTTTACTGTTCAGCTTTTTTCTATTGATTTTTGATTGCTTACTTCGTGTCACCTTCAAAAAGAAAAGCGAATTTATTCTTTTAAAAATAATCAAAATTTGAATTTCGATTACCAGTGCTGTTGGAAACATCGTAAGGCGACGGGAAAACTAGATCTACAGCAATTCTGAAGGTATTTTAAATCATATTTGGGATTATCGATAGGAGGAGTGGACAAGTGGTCTAAAGGCAGGGATTAGAATTGACTTCTATTAACCAGGTTTAGAAATTCTAATCGATCATAAAATCTAAGCCAAAAATTTCAAAAGAAAAATTGGTGTTATTTATATCGATATTTTAGTATGTTGCTTTTACGGAATCCGTGGCAAGTTCCTAAGATGATAAATAAAAGACAGGTACCATCATTTTCGGGTAGACTTTGTCAAAAAATGAAAGTTTTTTATCGACAAAATTAGAATCTAGATATCTCTGAAACTGACTAAAAGAAAGTTTGTTCGCTCTTTAATATTTCCCATAATCTTAGGATTTCTTCTGAATAGCATCATTGGTGAGATGAATCAGCTTATTATCCAGATTCCTAAGTGTAAACTATTTGGAAGAGGTTCGAATGAACCCTTCCTAGTACCAATATGCTCTAATTTTGTTATTAAGACTGGTAACAAGCATAAAACATCGTATATCGAATTTTCTTTTGTAGTAGAGGAAGGGATTTATATATTTTTGGATTATGAAGGTTCTGTTTTACTTTTTCTTGTTGGAAATTATTCTTCGGATCTATTACAGGGATTTGCAGACTTAGATGCCTCGACCTCTGTTTGTCTATTATCCGGGTTTTATGATCCATATGTCTTTTTTGTTTGATTTTCTGGAGCTTTGGCACTATGACTTGTTTGGAGAATCCGGGGACTGCTACCTTCCTCTGATTTTATTTTTGCTAAACTCTGCTTCAAATTTTTCCCACTATTAATCGCCATAGTTTTTAACATGGAAAGTGAGAGGGATGAATTGGAAAGGATCTTTTCCATTTCGCTCGTAAAATTCTTTGAGATTTTGAAATAGGGCTTTCTTACTGGAAAGATTCCAATTGAATTAAAAATGGTTGTGCATTCTGTATTTGCAGCTGTCTTTCAGAAAAGTCGATGTTTCTTGAGTAATGATTTTGGCCCAAGCATAGTCATTTGTTTATTTTATTTAAAAAAGTTTGCATTATTGTGGACTCATTAGTTTTTAGAGGATGCTGTCGGGTTTTTACGGGTGTTTACAAACTTTAAATACATGCTACTTACTCGCTGCTTTTTTATAGTTGTTATTGCCGATACATTCTTCCACCATAAATTTCTTTATAAACTAGTTATCTTTATTTTGGGTCCATGCAAAATTAGCTTCACTGATCTTATTTGTTAAAACCCACCACTGTCGCTATTTAAATGCATTTTTTATTATGTGGCTGTTGTTACCATGACCTACATATGCGAGGTAGGGAGCAGGCATTGTTTTTGGAAGTCTGCTGAGTCCATTCAACATTGAGATAAAGAGAGAAAAATCATTTTTTTAGTTTTTTCTGATCGATTTTAATTTTTATCGATTTAAACATTGTAGACTATACGCTTTCTGTTTCTATGTTTGAAAGCTGGAGGGTTAGACAATCAGTTTTTACTGACTGATAGTTTGTAGTTGTTTGTCAATGAAAGGGGTATTTTACTTCCTTGGTATGTTTAGTTTTAGTTTGCTTTTGACTTAGGATTTGTGGATTATATCACGGTTTTTAGCAGGATTTCTTCGCGTGGTTAGATTTTAGATTTTAATTCTTAGTCTTTAGGCTGACTAGGTCGATAATTTTTTGTCTTAGGTGTTGGTCAGCTTGGTGACATATAGGGGTGAGGATTATGCGATTATTTCGGGTTTTTTTGGATATTGCATCAAAAAGGAAATACGGGCTTTTTTTAATCTCATCGCTTAGTTTTTCCTTTCGATAAGCAGGTTGTCCAATCGTTCATCGCTAGTTTTTTAAACTGATTGCAAATGATATTTCTTTTAGTTACTTTGAGAATTTTACCTGATCTGTTTTTCTATAACAAGCTTTGCTCTTTTCTGTTTCAGAGACAACTTAGTGAAATTTTTATTAGCTTTAGGAGGTTTAGAACTTCTAGCAGCATTCCTATACATACTAATTTTATTCTGTTTGTGTATAACTTCTCCTAGTTTATCACAAAGTTTTTCGAGAAGTTCAGATAGATTTTATTTTTTTTTAAAGAAAGATATGTGAGAATGTTAGCTGTTACTTTTTTATCTTTGTTTTGCTTATATGCTCCTTAGACTTTTCTTTCTTTTGCTGTGTGGTTAGTTTTTGTTTTGATTGTCAACTTTGCGGAAGATCTCGCGAAGTCTATAGTGACTCTATATCAGTGGTGGACTGAGGTTTCTGTCTGCAATGGCTGGAGGACATGAGAAAGTTCCTTTATTAAAAAGTCTTAATGGTTTTAATTGATCAATTGACATTGTTTCTAAACTTTCTTAATTTCTCTGAAAACATATATGACATTTTAGAACAAACTCAGAAACGAATTAATGCCATTTCGGATATTTTAT
Organism: Longipedia americana; assembly: GCA_028571025.1. NCBI lineage: Eukaryota > Metazoa > Arthropoda > Copepoda > Polyarthra > Longipediidae > Longipedia > Longipedia americana. The sequence goes on from JAOWAT010188879.1 coordinate 18,012, forward strand.
TATTGCAAGACCCATACTTATAACCGGCACATTTGAAAAAGAAAATCATAAATAAGAATGATTAAAAAATAAACGATATAACCCTAAGTACCTCGATATCTCGCAGCGAATGATAACAACGAATCAATGATTCCCAATCCTGAGCACTATTTAAACAAACCACGTCCATCATTCACAAAATTTTTGTTAGGTGCTGCAATATTTCTTACAATTCTACAGTGGCGGTTCCAATTTTACACAAAATATATGACTAGTTCTTTCTAGTACTCTTTTATGCACTGGAAAGAATGTAGATTATTTGTAACTGGATTTTGCGATGAGAGTTTTCTTGTTGTTATAATGGTTTTTATAACTGCAGATGCTTTCTTCAGTCGATTTGTAGGTATTTTATTGAGGATATCCTTTAGGAGTTGAGAAATTCTTCTGTGATTTTGTTTTATGAGATACTCGGAATTACTGTTGCCTTGCAAATTGTTATCATTCCTGCTCAAGCTGCTTTTTTCTTGATACAAAAATACTACCTTGAGGAGCAAGATCCTTAAAAGCTGTATTTTACATTTGGAATTGGTATGGGTGCAACTTGGATAAATTTTGTATACAAGGTCTGTTATCATTTGTGGATTGACAAATCTGGAAGAGTTCAATAGATGCGAGTGTTGAATGGTGTTGAGGAGACTATGATTGATAGGAATTTTATGATGGTTCCGCTTGTGTTTTTGATTCTTGGAAACTTTTTTTCTTGGAAGATTAGGTATGATATGATTGTGGCAGCTGGATTGGCGGTGACTTAGTGTTGGTGGCAGAAAGGAGGGATGTTGAAGTTTACAATGTCTACCTATGTTAAACGTGAAAATAGTGCGGCGTTTATAAAATTGACAAGTCTGGAAAGTTGGGTACCGTTTGTAGATGTCGATTATGAAGAAAATACTCATATGGCTGTTGAGCCATATCAGTTTTATGAGAACATAGCGCTAAAAATGAAATAAAGGCATCATCGTGTACATTCTTTGGTGATGTATGAGAAAAATTCCCAGGATTCGTAACTTGCTCGACTGAGCGATTAAAACCTAGAGGAGTGATATTTTAGGAACAGAATAATGTATTTTTTTGGTTATTTTTTACTCTTATCAGAGTAGTTTTAGTCTATTGACCTGTTTTACTGTGGTAGAATCAATAATTTAGTAATTTTCATTTGGTCGAAGAAGGAAGACAATAAATAAGCCAATGCGAACTAGCAATAAACTAGGAAGGGTTCAAGAGCAATACGGGATAAAAACCTACAAAACGGGAAATGACAAGCCAAGTAGTTTGTAAAAAGGATTGTTCCATAAAAAATAGCCAGAAGAGAGGAAGTCTAATTTTTTGGGAGTACATGCCAGAAAATCAAAGAAAGTAAGTTCTAGTCGATCTAGATCAAGATCACAGGGTAAAGGGATTACTTTGTCATCAAAACTTCCTAAAAATTTGGATTATTGGTATTCTTCAGTACCTTTTCCTGGGTAGAAAGAAAATCAGTGTGATTCTGTTATTCCGAAAAATGTGGATGTTTGGAATTTTTTGGGGAATAGAAAAACTATAAGTCGGGTTTTTTCTGTTTCTACGAATTAAAGTGGGCTACTTAAATAGGGTCAATAAACAAACACGCCTTCGTAAATGCCCACTCCCACCCTTAAGTTAACGAAAAAAATGTCCTCCTTAAAAGAGGTGTACACCGTAGAATCAATTTACTTCTGATTATATACCTGTCAATAATTTTTTTTAACTCTATAGGTCACTTTTTTTAAGACCTAAATCCTATCGAGCCCAGAATATTGATTTTGTATTTTAATATGAATTGACTCACAAATATTCATATAAGATTTGTTGTCATTTATTCAATAGGATTTCCCACTATGTCGAGATTCATCGTTTTGTTGGCTCTCATTCTCACAACACAGTGTGTCTTGAGATCATCTGACTTCGCAAAGAAAGGAATCGACGTACGCGACGGTGTACTATAAGAAACTCCCAAAGTCCAAGCTACAATTCAAACCCAATGCAAGACAGTCAATCTTAAAGTTGACCCATACAACTACAATGGCGTAGTTCGCAGCGGGTATCTGACTGTAGGAAAAGGAAACTCAGCACTGGCATTTATTTTTTACGGAAAACAAGGTGCATCAGAATCTTAAATCTTAAACTATCCAGTTGTTATTTGGCTGAATGGTGGACCAGGATCATCAAGTCAGTTAGGTAATTTTATGGAATTGGGTCCATTCTTTGTAAAGCCTGTTAATATGGCACCATATGAAATTGTTAAGAACGAACATACTTGGATTAAGGACTACAATGTTATCTTTGTTGACCAACCAGTTGGAACTGGACTCAGTTATGCCGATGAAACCCAAACTAATGTATATGCAACTTCGATGGATGACGTAGCTGCTGATTTCTACAAAGCTTTGGATCAGCTTTACAATACCTAGAATGGATGTTTCAAACAACTTGGATTCAAACCTGATCATCACTTGGTGATCTTTGGAGAAAGCTACGGTGGAAAATATGCACCTGCTATTGGTGAAAAGATTATCAGATAAGCGCAGGATAAGAAAGGATGGCTGACTGGATTGAAAGGAGTTGCCATTGGAGATGGGTTTACTCATCCTTATAAAATTTTGGCACAGGTTGGAGAATATGCTTATAATCTTGGTCTTATAGACTATCAGGAAAGAGCTAGAGTCTAGCAAGTTATCATAAATGGTACATACCAGGAAAGAGCGAGGTTATGGGACGACTTGCATGATACTTTCGACTTGGTGCTGGACAAGATAGTTGACTATGCTGGGAATGTCAATGTATACGATATTACAAAATATCATCCTTATCCTGACGCTTTGATAGGGATGTATTTGGATAGTCCTGAGGTTCGTGACATATTCCATCTCAATTCTGAGATAGAATTTGGAAGACAGGCTGGCAATGTGTATGAGGCGATGTATACTGACTTTATGAGGCATTACACTGCAATTGTGGAGGATTTGTTGAGTAGGAAGATCTACGTGATGATTTATAATGGGCAGAATGATTTAATTGTGGAGACTCCGGGTACTTTTAGTTGGGTTGAGAAACTTCACTATGATCGTGCTCAATAATTCAGGTAATTTTGTTTGTTTTATTTAGGAACACTCTGTTCAATGTTTGGAAGGTTGATGATAAGACTGCAGGATATCATAAGGTTGTTGGTAATTTGTAGTTAAGAACTGTTAATAATGCTGGACATTTGGTTCCGATGGATCAGGGCGCTAATGCCAGACATATGTTGAATCATTTTGTTGAGAAAAGTAAGAAATGGGAATCAGATCTTCAAGAGAAATAACAGGTTAAGGTGGAAGTCTATGATAATTGATGTGATTCGTGATTGTTTGTTTGTTTGATTATGAAGCAGCTATCAAATATTGATTTTTTTTATGATTAAATTGCGATTGGATATTGAGTGAAGGCATGATGTCCTACATAGTCCAATGTTTTATTTCATTTTTTATAGGTGGGGTTCAATATTGTGCTTTTAGTATGAAGGCATGAATAGTACTCTATGAAATAACTACTTTAAAATAATTTCATTTAAATGGGTCTCATTTGAGCGTAAAAATATAACAAAATACTTTTAATCCAGATTCACACTTTCAAGATCATATTCTTAAGGAGAAAT
>JAOWAT010189989.1:0-21683 GCA_028571025.1 Longipedia americana
TGAATCCTTTTTCTTCAAAAATGGATTGCTAATAATTGGGGTTGGCGGTTTTTATTTCGCTTGCTCGTTTGAAAACTGAGCGTTTCTTTTTGGGACATCGTTTTATACTGATTCGACTCTGGAAGCACTCAAAGAGTTAGTTTGAGATTGACTGAAACCCAAGGATATATTTGAAAACTTTTAAGTTTTGGGTTTTCTCATCATAGGGTCTTCTGACTTTGGTTTGATAGTTTTTTCGACTTAATCTTTGAGTTTGTTGAACCTGAAGATTTGAATGGTTTAGTATTCGAGTTCCTTTTAAAGTTAGTCATAGTGATTTTAAAGTTCGATTGCAGTGCTTCTGAGGTTGAAGTCGTCGAACAGTTGAACAAGATCCCTTCCGACTTTCAATGATCTGACATGATTTTTCGCTAAATAAAATGCCTTTTGATGCTGATCTTCCTTGAGCAAACCTCTAACGAGTTCCATATACTCGCAGTCAAGTTTGACATTCTCCTACTGGTTTTCTAGTTCCGAAAAAATTGTCTTAGAGATTTGGTAATAGGGATGTCCTTCTGTTCTTCGAGCACGATATTTCCCCCACATTTAGTTTCTAGCCTTTTCATGGTCCAAACAGAAACGCTTCCAGAGAAGTTGCGCCTGATCTTAGTTTTATTAACTTTCAAGAGTTCCGATAAAAAGCTTGTTAAGCTTTTGGTTCAACCTGGGAGCTACCGTTGGTTATGGCTCTAACTCGGTAGTCTTCCAATACTTAAGACGGTATCCAACCATTCCAACGATCCACACTCTTCTACTGACGGGAAGTTGAGTCACTTGTATGCTGGTCCAAATTTTAGTTGATAGATTGAATGCTCTGATTCCTCCCAAGGAGTCTTGCAAGACGATCATGCCCTACTGAGAAAAACCAAACCATCTTAGACTGCTTTGAGGTTTAATAGGGAGGTGAAATTTGTTGTTTTTTGACTGACGATGGCTGTCAATTGTGAATAGCTGCATTGCGAGAGATTGGTTTCCCCAGATTGGAACTGTCTAGTGATAAACAATAGCTAGGAGATTTTAGAACCCATCCATTGCAACGAACTGTCGGTCAAAACAGAATGTTCTGAGTTAATTTCCCATGAAGTCCAAAACCATAATTTCCTGGGTATTCATAACTGCAATCCAACTGTTACCAAGGGTAATTGCAAGGATATCAACCCATTTTTTCTCCCATATTTTGTATTATCTCCCCCAAAACCCGAACTAACTTTAACTGGCGAAGGCGATGCCAATCTGGTTCATTGCGAAATATTTCATGTCTCTGTTTCTAAAGAGAATGATTTTAGCTTATTTTCTTTATTCAAGTTCGACTTAGATAGTGTGATCTTCTCCGTCTCCTCTTCTTTCGATGATATTTCCGTAGAGAGTTGTAAGCAGGAATCTGCTTCCATCGAAAAAACTGGTTCCCGTCGATAATGGAGCTTGAGGGTAGACTGTGATAATTTTGTCGGCTTTGGACTTTTTGGAGACGTAGTAATCTTACTGTTCTTACTCGAAAAACTCTTATTACTCGCCCTATGCCATTTATTTTTCGGGCGATTACTCTTCGTCGAATCTAATCACATCTTATTAGCCTTTCTAGATGTCCATGAGTTGAGCAACCTATGGAAGTTTTTTTGTGTATTGATAAATTTTTCCTCCTGTATTTTACGGGTCAGCATTGTTGATAGCATAGAAAGTTTAGTAGACTGGGACCACTTTTGTCAGCTGTGAGTTCTCGATAACTACGATTTTTTCCGATTTTGCAAACTCCCATATAAAAAAATTTTGACAACAACTTGTTGCTAAAGAAATTTCATTGACAAATTTACACATAATGATGCTCTTCTAATGTTTCATTTAGGTCTGTTTTTGAGTCCATTTTTTTTCATTCAGCTACAAAAATTGAACCTCTTGAAGCCCCGGAACTGCGATCACCTTTGAATTTTTGTGGAAGTCTCCGGTCCAAGGATACCGCTATTCTCCTTTCGAAAATTTATTCCTGTACATCTATTGAGGTTCTTGGTTTTCGTAGATTTCGTAGATTAAAAGGTGATTGTCTTAGCCCATACTTGCGATAAATTTTTAATCTGGACTGAAGAATGCTTCGACAGTTGGGCTTTTGTGCCCTGGTCGACACTTCATTTTTCTTTAATTTTCCAGGTCGATCACAATGCATTTTTGTTATTCAGAGGCTGCAGCGACGTATTTTCCCGACGAAGAAAGAGTTAGAGTTCTGATTTTCCCAAGGACCTCGTTGATGAGCTTGAGTGATCCCGAATTCAAATTTTTGATGAAAATTTTTTTATCTGAGGCAAGGACGACCTAAAATCCATTGGGTCTGAGTGCGATGGAAGTGAATGATTACCCCTGTGTTTCCGAAGTGGAGAGCTACTGTCTCTACTAGGATCCAGTGTTGAGATCTTTGATGTAGAGGATGTCGTCGGCTCCAACTGATACAATTTTTCCTTGCTTGCCTTATTAACTGAGTTAGGGACGATTTACTCGAGATATTAGCGACCGTCAATGTCGCAGTTTCCCTCCAGATGGATGGAATGCGCGGTAAAGAATTAATTCATTTTATAAACCCAGCTATCAGCAGATTGTAGTTTATCAACTCTGGCTAAAAATAAGCAAAAATATATTCACAAGGCTGATATTCTTCGAATTATGAAATTCCGCTCAATTTTTCTCGAAAATCAACGAAACGAAAAACTATTTGTTTTTCATGTGAATGCCATAAAAACATCTTTTCTTGCTTTCTATTGAAAGACTCGGTATTCCCAAACAACTAAATATTGAATATCGAGTAGAATTTGTTAGATTAGATATTTCGATAAATCAGATATTGGTGATCAAAAGGAGTGGAACTTAATGGCATAAACCTTTTTGAAGTCTGCTTTGGTTATTTTCCCGTCTCCATTAACATCGTAGTCTTTAAAGAATTATTTAACATCGCCTTCAGTCGCTACAGCGTTGACACCGAGTTTGTTAAAGATGTCCTGAAGGCACTCAGTTAATTCTGAGAAGTCTAGGAGTTCGTTTTTGTCGTGGTCATACTTGTCGAAAATCATGTCGATGGGGACTGAAATTTCGGTGGGGAGATGCTCAGCCTAGGAGGTATTGTAAAAGTTGAGAGCATACATGTTCATGAAGTCAGACCACGACAGCTTTCCATCTTTGTTTGTGTCATAGTCTTTAACAAAGTTGTCAACGTCTTATTAAACGACTTTCTTGGAAACACCGAGTCGTTTAAAAATGTCCGATAATGCCAGTTTTATCTAATCTCTTTCGAGAGTACCATTCTGGTTGACATCGTACTTGGCAAACAGTTCGCCGAGCGTAATCCTCACGTGAGTGGGCAGTTTTGAGTTTTGCATTTTTAATTATAAATGAGAGTGATTTCAGTAATTTAAAGAGGGAGAATGCATATCTAATCAATTCTATCATTAATTTGTCATAATATTTTTATAATCAACGGCGCTTCCTGTAGAATAGAATGTAGGCATGCTCCGAAACGACGTCTTATTACTGTATTTACCTGACCAACTCATCATCGAAGGAATACCATCGATTATTATACGAATTTTTGGCATAGCTGATGTAGTGTCCCCGATGCAGGGATCCTCTATGAATACAGACCGCTTCCAAGTCAAAAATTGGAGTTCTCTTGTAGTTTTCATTTCGATTATCAATGTACTTTGAAATGTCGAGACCTCTTATTGGATAGTCAATTTTCACCGTTATTTTCTATCCCTATTTGAATCTTTTTAGACTGATGATTAGAATGTCTCCAACCTAATAAATTGTTTATTGCTTAAAGGCAACAGTCTCCTGCTTGCACGTTTCGCATTGCCATCCCTCCGCTTCATCAATTCTTTATCTTTGAGTTGATATTTTAAAGCACGTATCGAGGTCATACGTATGACCAGTGCTCGCTTATCCGAGAGGTTCGTTTGTTTCCTTAAAATAAGAAAGTTTGTATTTCCGATTGAGATAGACTTTAATTTTTCGGGAGAAAAAAACGTCCTCGGTTTCTTCAGTTTTGACGAGTTAAAGGGGTTATAATTCTTTCTAGTTTTACTCCTTTGCTTTGTTTCCGCTTGAGAACCAGCCAGACTCTTCTTTCTTCTGATACCCTCTTTCATAGCCTAGAGCATTGAGAAAGGCATTTGTTTTTTTAGTAAAATCTTCTTAATTGAAGGGGTTCGAAGTGAGAACAAGTCGGGGATAGCCTATCCGAACTCCATTGAACTTGAACTCAACGAGAGTCGTGGCTTCATGCTCCTTGCTTTAAACTTAGGGTTTTTCATACAGGAAGAAGTTGTTGGATTTCTTGAGATATTTGAGATCTTTGATTTATGTTTAGTAAGTTAGTTCCTGCTAGAGCTCAAAAGTTCTTCCATTGACCGCCAGCATATAGAATTCCTAAACTTTTCTGTTTTTGTCGTTGAGATGTCTAGAAATGACTAAGTTAATGAGATCTCCAATATTTTTGAGGTTTGTGAGGTAGATAGTTAGTTGAACTGCGTTGTCAGACTTTTCTTCGCTATTGTCAAAATTGATCTTACTGACATAAAAAATGCTGACATGGTCTGCCAGTGGGGGCAAGGGCAGTGTTAGCATGAGAAAAATGTCGAATCTGTGGAGACTTTTCCCACATATCTCGCATTGTATTGACGAGGAATGGTATCCTCGGAAAAGGTCTGTGATTATTGAATGGTTTGTTTACCGTTGATTTGAAATACTAATGTCCCTCGTATCTTAGAAGTTTTTAGAGCTGGACATTCTTCGGGGCTTGATATCCGGGAATTTGTTAAGATCATCGTGCAAACAGTTGAGGAGGAAGCTTAAGAATTAGTTGGCATCTTGTTGTTCGTGGTTGTCAAAGTCGAAGAATCTTTGTCCGAAGGCTCTTTTGAATTTTTGCGCACTGAACCCGTTGTTCATCATTCTGGGATCTTAGCTCCTCATGCACCAGAGACCCTTCAAGACGTCAGCAAAAGCACAGGTGACTATTCCCTTGGATCCCAACTTATTACTGTCCGAGATATTGACGTCTTTAACGAATTAATTGGTGACAAAATATTAGTTGATGGTGTCTATGGTTTTAAAGCACTGAATTGAGGCATTCATATAGCATGAGTTGCTGAGATTGTTTAGTCCAACTGGGATTTTTTGAGGGTTCCTGTCGATTTTATAAGGCTATAGATCGAATTTTCTCATGATTTTGATTTTAATTTATTATTATTCGGGCGAGAGTTTGTCTTTTCCAAAGTTAAGATTGACGAATTTTAGAGGCCACTAGAGTTGTTTGACCTGGTCATTATCGACGACAGAACTGTAGTTAGAATCTCCATATCGGAATTATTTGAGTTGACCTTGATCAAAATGCTTTTCGACCATACGAACCACATCTTTTTGCCAGTATAGATTGCTTGGACTTTGTAAAACCCAGTCTTCGCCTCTGTACTTAATTACAGCTTTGATGAGCGTATCCGATCCACTGAGGACTACTTTTCTCCATCCTGCCTTTCTCGTTACTACTCTTTTGACGGGAATGCCTCCGTATTTTGTAAACAGACTTTTCCATTATCTAGGTGTAACTGAAATGTAGTCGTCGTTGGCCAAAAGTGGAAAGAGAACCGTATTCAGATATTACTTAGCTGGGTCAGTGTAAAATAGAATGTTTGCTATATGGTTGACAATGCTGAAGTTTGTGATGGGTCCTGGGTGACTTCCAATTCCCTTAACATATTTTTCCCACTTCAGAAGCCATTAATTCGCGATCAAGTAGCAGGGCATCGCTTAGAATTTCTGTTTTTTACCGAGTTCTTAGAAGAGCAACTTTTACTCTTATTTATCCATTTTGGATTTGCATTTGCTACCGGTTTGTTCTATGGAATGCTAATTGTCATCAATTTAGTTTCCTTATTAGATGAACTACACCATTTTTCCGAAATCGTTGATGACTTTGGCGTGAAACTTGTTGAGAGAAGGCCCTTTAAGAACGGATCGATTCAGGGCATACTTCTGAATTATATTGTGAAGTGTGGAGATGTTCGTGGGTTAGTTCAGGAAGGTCGCTTTAAAATGGAGAGTTTGTCTTTAGAAAAGGAGGTGGGTGTTGGTCTATATGGGTATTTTGTTGATAATGTCGATGCACTTTTTGTATTCGGCAGAGATGAAGTAGGCCTTGGCAATCAGCAGAAGTTCTTACGGTTTCATCTAGCCCTGGCTAAGATTAAAGGAACGTTCGTATTCTTCTATCATGTAGAGGTAGTGCTTCTTTTAGAAGTAAACTTCGGATTAGAGTTTTTTTTGACGGTACATAGCGGAAGAGCAAGATTCGCGACTTTTTGTGGTTAAAATTATTATATACTTATTTTCTTCGGAAACCCTGAGAAGTTATATCTCCTGCTTCGGTTAACAAAAATATTAAAATTCACAACTGTTAAGACGCAAAAGTCTGATTCTGCCTTTTTTTGGAGTTTTAGACAAACTATGGAATGTTATTAGTTAATTAGAATTTTAATTTTGGTTAAAAGTAGTGTTTTGCATCATAACAAAAAATTATTAAATACTTTTGATTTTTTTGATCTGCCAATTAAGAGAGAGCAGTAGATATGGGTGGCAAAAAGAAAGGGAAAAATGCGCAAAAACAATAACCAAAAGTTGAATAAAAGCAACCAGTGGATACCTAAGAAACACCTTAAAACACAGTCTAAGAACATGATACAAAATAGCATTCGACAGTGACTGCTGAATAACTTGTTGGGACAAGTTAATAGGCGAGTTAAGTGAAAGAGTAAAACTTATAGACTGAGAACAAAGAAACAAAGGATGAAAGTAGTTTAACTACATAGGGCCTTGTAGAAAATAAGGTATAAAAGTCAGTTTAGTAGAACCAAAAGGCGGAAGATTCCATCCACGAAGCAGATGGAAATGAATCTTAAATCAAGACAGATTAAATCCCATCTTAATAAAGCAATAAGGGCAAATCTGTTGTCGAAGACAAAAGCTAGTAAAGTAGGGAGCAAAAAGTTGAGGCCTAGGATGAGCAGAAAAAGTAATAAAACGATGATAGAGAAGACGGAAAAGAGTAATAAAATACATAAGATCAAGCAAATCAAAGACAAGAATAAGTTCAATCGCCAAAGGAGTAATGTGAAGAGAAACAGCAATAGGGTGAGAAAAGGGACGAATCATAAAATGTGGAGGAACAAGCGGAGAATATTCCGTAAGAAACAAAATCTGAAACTTAAAATGAAGAAGGAACAAAAATCAAACTAAATAATGATGCCAATCGACAAGTAGCATCTCCCTCATTGGTGCCGGAGGATCCAACTAAATAAAGTGAAACTTTAAGCTGGGAAGTTAAGTAGTAAGTCAGCAATCCCAATTCTGCACATTTGAACGAAGTTAAGCATGAAATAGGACAGATCTCATCGGTTAGCCAAGCGATCGGGCAACAGGATGCACACGTCCACGAAGTGGAAGCGAAGGAAAAAATTTCCCCATCCGTCTAGGTCCCTACTCAAAATCTTGCTGAGGGAACTCAGTAGTTTACAGTCCTTAGAAGTGCTAACATATAATAGGAGTCTCAAGAAAAACGTGTAAACTCTGAGGATTCTAAAAATCACGCTAATACAGATGTTTTAGTTAGTGTGAAGGACTCTGTTGAACCGGAAGTATTGCAGTAGCCAGTTTAAATAACGAGCAAACAGAACTAATAGCCTCCCTTCCAAAACTTGACTTCTGAAGCAACTTCCCCTGTTTAGTAACTAAAATAAGAGGAATAACCGAAAAAAATTTTTGTAGCGCCGTAATCGTCAACTATGCCAAACCTTACTGGTTCAGTAAGAGTTCCAAAACCCTGGGAGACAAAAAAAATAGAACCTGAGATTTCCTTGGAAAAAAGGCTTTAATAGATTAAAAAAAGGGAGTAGGAGTAGGCAACTCAGAGAGAAAAGGAAAGGAAGAAGTAACAATTATAAAATGTAAAAGAAAAATAAGCTAGAATTAGAGAAGAGCTGGAAAAGAAGCATTAAGTAAAAAAAGAAATTGATGAGGAGCCCAGTTTTAGTAAAAAACTAGGACTATCTTTACTGGCATCAGGATTGGCAACTGGAGCATTATGGTTGGGGACAAAGAATAAGAAATATGCTGCTATTGGCTCGATAGCGGCTTTTGCTGGATCCTTCGTTTTACAAAAGTGATTATTTATGTCAGTTAGTCGAATTTGACTAAAGAAATAAAATAGTATACTTGAGGAAAATTTGAAATTCAGGAAGACATCGATATTAACAATTAATCAAAATGTTATAAATGAGGCGCTTTTCTTGCCCGTCATTTTATAGACTATTAATTTTTATTCTTTCCATATTCGCTTTTTTATTCGGCATCGTCATGTTTCTTTTCTCCGGCTAAGCAAGACATTTTTTTGATTCCCGTCATCAAGAGGGGAGAAAAACTGGAAATATATATTTTTTTGAGAACTTATGTCTTAGATGATCGGGATTTGTCATACTTAGACGATATAAGTGTTTTGAATTAAATGTTGTTTGTAATATTTTTCAATACAAAAAATTAGATAAAATGGAAATGTAAGCAGTTGGCAGAAAAGATTCGTTGCAATCTGAGCAATAGTCTTAAAAGGTTTAAATTTTCTTTAGTGCCAAAAATTTGGCTGATTTGGATTTACTTACCGTTACTGATTCTTTTTTGGTAGTCTATAAGCAGGAGGCGGTTGGGCCAAGGATCAAAGTCTTGAAAACCAAGATATATTGGAATGACCTCAACCCCGACTTTGCTGAAACTCTTATTACTGATTTTTTCTTTGAGGGTACTATTGTAAATTAATTCAGTTCGACAGAAGCTCATCGTCGAAATTTATCACGAAGCGTCTCCGCCCATCTTAATCGGAACAGTTTAAACCACTATCGGATAGATTTTCGGGTCTCGATCCAAGGGACTGAAAAAATAAATAATGGGAAAAAAGCAAAACCTTGGTCAGATCCTAATAAAGTGCGAAAAGATTGAGAAAGGATCGAATAAAATGCTTGAGTTTGCACTAAGAGGGTACGATTTGCCTAACTCTTTCTCATTATTGTGTTTCGGATCTACATAAAAGTTTTTCAAGATTTTCAAGGTTCGCAACAATGTTGAATATCTTCTGTACGAAAGCTAGCCAAGGTCAGGAACAAATATCCGATTCAACCACACAACGATGAGTGAAAAAAGACTCTGCAATAATGACTAAAATCAGAAAGTGCTCTTGAAAATGTATAATACCTCAAACTTCTTTGCTCCTTAGTAAATTGGAAGGTTGTAGTTCACTCTCGGAGATATCCATAAAAATAGACTGATGCTAAACAATGGGGGTAGGTCAGTGGGATCTGTCCAATTTTCTTAATTGAAAAAATACACTAAACATTAATTTACTGATTATTTGGTGGCAGGAATGGAAATGGCTTTGGTTACCTGTATTGACTTTACTGCGAGTAATGGGATTCCTACACACCCTAAATCTCTACACTATACGACTCCCCACAAAAAAAGTCAATACGAAGAAGCGTTGAATGAAGCGACCAAAATTTTGATGGACTACGATGCTGATAAGCTAGTTCCAGTTTATGGATTTGGAGCTAAGGTGAGAATGCCTAATTTTGCAACCGGAACCAATGTTCATCATTGTTTCCCTATTAATGGAAACCAAGAAAACCCTAATCTCTATGAAATAGAGGGAATAATGCAAGGATATCGAGAATGTATGAAAAATCTATAATTCGGAGGACCCACTTATTTTGCCCCACTGCTGAGAGAAGCGATGGCTCAATGCTAAGAAATGAAAAAGGAAAAGAAAGAATACATGATTTTAATGATTCTTACTGATGGAGAGATTCATGACGTCGATGTTGTCATGGATTTACTGGTAAAATGTGGAAGACTCCCTCTGAGTGTGATCATTGTTGGGATCGGAAACGGGGAGTGGGGGCTTATGCATAAGTTAGATGATAACGATTGTGAAATGACCGATTTTAAGGGAAACAGAACCGAAAGGGACTTGGTACAGTTTGTAGAATTTGCTCAATATGAAAATAACGGAGTTAAACTCGCCAAGGAAGTTTTCTTTGAGCTTCCAAGACAGGTTTAGGATTACAACAAATTAGTTGGGTTAACACCTGCAGATTACAATCAAAAAACCGACGCTTAACTGATGATGGAGGCGAAAAAAATTTCGGGAAGTCACGGAGGCGTTCGAGGGTCATAAAGGCCAATCGGACGACCGGTAGAAATGCCTAATGGAAGGCAGATGGGAAGGCCTGTTCATGAAAAAAGGGCGATGGAAATTCCAATGGATAGGAATGTAAGAAGATATTGAGGTAATAATTGACTTGATATTTACTCTCTTTTTTTATTTATTTAATAAATTTGGATGCTAAACGTCTGACAATGAATATCGGAATCATTTATACTTGGATTGATACACACTACCTCCAAAAATGTTGGCATCAAAACTAGGCTTTGAACTCATGAGATCTTTAAGCATATCGCTTACATTGTTGTTTCCAGTTTGTTGGAAGCCAGTTGGACCCTGGTACATGGATTGGTTATTGAAATGAAGTGGCTGAGGAACGTAGAAGCCTGCATTTTGATGCTGTTGTGGTTGGTTTGGGTACATGCTGGGGAGGTTCGGACCGCCGTGGCCACCTTTTCCAATTCCAGCTTCCAATTACTGAGCTTATAATTTTCTTGCTTCGATGAATCCTTCCAAATCCGACCATATTTTGGCCAATATATCGTTTAGTTTGGTATAAAACCCAGTCCCTTGGGAGAGTTCTTTGTACATGTTGCTGATATCATTGAATTTGCTCATGACAATTTCAAATTCTTTCTTGGTGGCTTCGTCTCCTTTGTTCTTTTTATTGAGACCAAGGGAAACTTCTCCGACTTTTTGAGCCTCCGCTTCCAGTATTTTGGCCTTTTAGTTGAAAGCTTAGATGAGCTTGTATGCTTTTCCAAAGATTTAGTCGAGAGCTCCCTCCTTATTATCTTTGGCTTTTTTGAAGTAAGCGTTGGCCAAGTCGTTGAAGTTCTGTTTTTCAAAATAGTGTCTCAATTACTAAGTGATGCTATCCAAACCCTACATTTTTTGTTTGACCGAGGCATTTCCTTCTTTGAGTTTACCAAAATCGTCCTTGTTTTCCTCCAGAAATTTAGTGATTTCAACTTTGGGAACGATGGCCATGATTTGCTGTTAGTTTCCGTCAATGACTGCGATGTATTTTTGGTGGTTTCCGTATTTTTCGATAATCTTGCTGTTGGTTGTTTCCGCAGATTTAGCTTTTTGTTCATAGACTTCGAGTTGATTCACATAGGATCTGTTGACAACTTGACTTGGAGGTCTGTTCCATTTATTTCCATACTTCTGGCGTTTTTGGTTATCATAATGTTACTCTTATTAGATTATTTTCCTTAATTATTTAAATCTTTCCCCGACTTGTTGGGAGTTGGACTTTATTATTCCAATTTACATGTCAATTTTTGCTTTTCCTCCGTTAGCCTTGATGTGGTCGATTTTTCTTTTCAGGACATCGGGAATTCCCTCTGAGATAGATGTGGAGTTTACTTTATTTGGTGTTATTTTCCAGGTTGAGGTAGTAGTTGACATAGCTATCGTTATAGATGACTTCGACGTTTTTCTGAAGCTTGGTGTGGGCTGACTCAAGCCCTACCATTCTGTTTTTGGCAAACTCCTTAATTTCGTTCATGAATCCCTTGCTCTAGTTGTCGATCAGCTTTGAAAACAGGCACGCCATGCTTCCCTCATAGGAAATAGCAATTGCTTCTGGCTCTTTTGCCTTAACGACGTATTCTTTGGGTGGTTCTGGTGGAGGAGGAATATTCTACTCGGTGATTTCTACATTTATTCCGAACAAATACCTGCTTTTTTGTATATTTATTTGTTTCTGTTGATATTTTTTTGGAGTGCACTTTATAGTTAGGGCTTTATTTTCATCAGATCTTTCTTTTGATCGCCTCTTTGATCCAAAAGGTGAATCACACTTTAGTTTGTAAGCCCCAAAGTCAGTAGCCGCAGCGCTTTTCTTTGATAGGCGATGACAAAGACAATGTTGTCTTTATTGTGGTCCATTTCATTTTAGAAATGCTTGGCGTATTTGGTATTAGCAACAGTATCATGATATAGGGACTAAACGTATGCAAATGACAGTATGTCTGCTTTTATGACGCTGCTAATGTTGGGACTTTTCATGAAAAAATTGGTGGCAATTTGGTAACCTTTGAAGAAATTGGTAGCGGCAAGGCTAGAAATAGCTGCAATTTTATGAATGCCTATTTTGTATTCGTCATCCTTGAAACTGTTGAAGAGGTTTTTGTAGATGATACCAAGACAAACAGACTCGAGCATTTAGAGATGGGAGTAGTTGGTATCACTGAAACCTGTGCTAACGAAGCCATTGTAGTAGTAGGTTCTCATGGTGTAGAAGTAGTAGTATGCACTTTTCGCAGATGCAATTGATTATTTTCGTGCGCTGTTCAGGTCTTCCATTGACAGCTGGGCCGCTTTTGTAAAGTGAAGCAGACCGAGGTTGTAGAAGCAGCAAAAGATATCATAGTGAATTTCATTTTTCATGAAGTTCATCTGCGGGTTGAACGAGTCAAACCAGACCAGATTTAGATCTTGAACGATTTGCCCATAATCTGGGTTCCAATTAAAGTGTTTCGCAATTAGCAGAGCAAACCGAGTGTACATTTAGATGAGTTTGATGTATTTGTCGATTACTTATGATGGATTCGAAGGAAGCTCCAATGTTGTTGCCTTGTTTCGCAGTTAGTTTATTTTCGCGAGAGGCTCACGGAAACTCATTGCCATCTGTTGAGATTAGTTGAGCTACAAATACTTTACTAGTGGCTCCACGAGATTTGCTGGTTGGGATTTTTTAAGAGGGTAGTAACTTTTCATTAGATCGATCTTTTCTCAATATTTATATGAAATCGAATTGAATCGGCAGATTTCAATGCATACTAAATATAATAATTTAAAAAGTAGGGTGTTGAACGGATTCGGGGTTTCGAAATAATAAGATACAAAGAGTTTAATATTGATGGCATTCAAGCTACAAGGGAGAGGCACTGTCGATGCAAATTTTCCCAGTTTTTTTCTTTTCGTAGAACATCAACCCATTTCAAGATTTATTATCGGAAGACTTGGGGATTGACGGGAGAATACGGCTGCTAATTGACGACTTGTTTGATGAGTTACTCATCCTCTTTAGGAAACTTTCGGATATACTGAACAAACTACGTATACTTGGCATTGAACAAGGCGGTTACGAATGCACAGTAGTCTTGAGTACTTTGATTGAGTTTTTAATAGTCTTTTTTGGAAACTTTGCTGATCAAAAAGTCGAAATCCTGATCGGAGAGGAGAAGGTGGTTCTGCCTGTACATAATAGAGTAGGTGAGTCGGTTCATAATGATGTAGCTTTACTTGAGGAGATAGACTTGGATAAACTAGGTTTTTCTTTTACTCTAGGAAGAATAGTTGGCGAAAAGTTAGGCCGCTTTTGCGAGATTTTTGCACTTCTCAAGGATGTTGTACAAGTCTCCAACGACTTGACTCCCCTTCTAGGCCTTTACTTTTTATCGAAATCGCTAGAAAACAGCATGTTAAATTACTTGCTTAGGAGTTATCCTTGAGTTTTGCTCTTTAACCAAGCACTTCGCAAGAAACTATTGCGTTTCTTTTGAAATAAGCTACTTCTGGTTCTATCTCAATGAGTAGGGCATCTATTTAATTTTCTTTGCGATTTACCATTTGTCCTTCCCCATGAAGTATATTTATGCAAAGAGAATTTAGTGCGCAATCACCCCCAAAGCCCAAATATCCGCTTCGATGCCGTAAGGCTACCGTTTGTAGATTTCAGGTGCCATATAGGGATATGTTCCCATTGTCGTCTAGAGGACTTGCTTCTGAGCTGCAAATCCGAAATCTCCAATTTTGTAGGTTTTCCTCTCCACGCCATTGACAACTTACTTTTTAACAAAGATATTCTACGGCTTGAGATCACGATGTACGATTCCTAGATCGTTTAGATATTTGATTCCTTGGACTATTTGATAAAGAATGCCGATAGCCTATTTCTAAGGGATTTTTTTCCCGTATGCATAATCCAGAAGTGATCCTCCTTCACACAATTCCATAACGATATAGATATACTTTTCAGTTCTGAAACAGTCTTAGTTCCTGACGAGGTATGGACAGGGTATCTAGAGCATTTTTTTACTGAATTTACGCATGACTGTAATTTCGCTGCATATGATTTATTTCATTTCTTCCCCGTACGCTTATAACTTGTCCAGTCCTACCTGTTTCAAGGCAACAAAGTACGATTGTTAATGATTGTATCCGCGGAATACTTTACCAAAAGACCCGGAACCGAGGGAGTCTTTTTCGTCAAAACTATACTTGCCATTTTTGAGATATTTCATGCTAATTGGTAATATGAAAAAACTGAATATAAAAAAGTTAATGAAACCAATCTGCCTTTAGCCCTTGATTGCTATATTAAAAAGTGAGTCTAGCTCTTCAGCTACCAATACTTGGAAGATTAATCAAGTATATTGATTGATGGTAAAAAAGAATTAAAATAATTTCGAGCTTTATACATCCATCACCAATGATATGCCTCAATTTTTTCACATTTGGTCTCATACTCGTTCATTTTGTACCCTCCAACACATCTGCAGCTGTTCCAAGAGGGTTCATAGAGGGATTCTTTGGGGCAAACAATACATTTGTTTTTCTCCTCGTTCCAGTATGAATTGTATTCATCACAAATGGGGATACATTTGCTCTGGGTCTTGTAGTCAAGTTCGTATCCTTAATCGCAGACGTGGACGCATTTGTCATTTTCCCATTTGAATCCATTCCAACACTCGCAGCTATCATTCCAGGCAAGGTAGGAGCTGTTTGGTGGGCAACTTGGCTCATAGGGTTTTTCCTAGTGATATTCCTCAGTATATTTTTCCTCCTTTGTTTATTCTTCATAATGTTTGTGATAAACACATTTTCCACTGTAGTCCTTTTCGTAGTTCTCAATGCATTTGCAAGCTTTTGCATAGGAATCATAAACTTCGTGCTATTTGCAAGGAACATAGCACTTTCCATAGGCGTCCAACTTGTATCCCTCTTCACAGATTGGAACGCATTGATAACCCTCTCTTTTGGTTCCATATGGGCAGACCTCGACACATTTGTCTTCAACTTTTTCGTAACCTCCATAGCATCGGCATTGATTCCATGATGGTTCCCAAACGCTGTTTTTGGGACAGGTCACACACTCATAAGTCTTGGTGTTGTAGTAGTAGCCGGATTGAGGGCATGGGTCGACACATTTGTCTCCGTCCTTTACGAAACCGTTCCAGCAGATGCAATCACCATAGTAAGCAACATATGAAGAGTTAGGTGGGCATGTGGGAGCATATTGTGTGGTATGGGCGTGATGGTACTCAGCGTTAGCAGAGCAAGCCAAGAACAAAGCAATAGTTCCAATGGTGTATTTTGACATTGTAGGATAATATTACTAATTTACTTTTTTGCTTGATTTAAAGGTGCAAAATTACTGAAAGCAGATTTCTTTCGAATAATTTTAAAAAGCAGAAGGTTATCCTCGAATTTCATGTCTAGGCGATGTCTAAAGGTTTGACAGGATTCTAGTTTGTCGTTAAAGTACAAAAACGACTAAATAACTTTAGAAGAGAAAGAGAACAGAAAAAAGAACGTTCAGTATGTTTTATAATATTTATTCTGTTCATTCTCAATTATAGTTTTTTTGAAAATTCGGACATGAAGTGCTAAAATACATGCACAAATAAATTCATCACAGGACTACTTTTTTTGTTACTCACAGTTATTTCTTGTTATCGCTACTTCCGTTTGTCTTTTTAAAAGCAGCGTTTACGGTTATTTGAGTTTTTAAATGGTCCCTTTATTTTTTACTTTCAACTCCAAAAACAAAATATTGAGCTGTACTCGATCATTTTAGTACACTGACAAACTCTTTCGCTGATTTTTGAGAGAATTAACGGGAAAAAAGCGGGAAAACTAGCAAACAAGAGATTAAAAAGTAAAAATGTTATTGAATCAATAAACAAACTTACCAAGCACATTGAATGCAAAAGAGGGAGGAGGCGTAAAAATATATTTTGAATTATGAATAAAAATTGATACTTGAAAATAATTAATTAATTAAATAAAATATTCTACGTGATTTAATATATAAAATGGAGTAGCTAAATTCAACACCAGTTCGAATTTTCGATGTATATAGGTATTCCATAAAGAATAACCGCACTGCTGTTGAGATACTGAGCTTTGCATACTTTTTTGGCTTAATGAACAATTTTGGAAAAGTTTTGTGCCTTTTTGCTGACCAATTGGAACATTTTCGAAGTTAAGTTATCTATGTCTTTGTCGGTAACATCCCACATGCATCCAAGTAGGCAGGGACTGCCCTGTATTAAGTATGATAGTGCAACTCCGTGAGGCTATGAGTTGTTGTTAACCATTCTTGCAGAACTGCATCCAAATAATAGAGGAATTGATGACTTTGGAAGTCTATTGAATTAGAGTTATTTCAGATGTGAGGTTCCGCATCCATGTCCCATGTACAGAAAAAGGTCACTTTAGTTTGTTAGATTTTGAAGTTATTACAGAGTCGGGGTTTTTCCAACTATTCCTTTCCAGGCTGGATAGTTCTGTGCGATCTTTCTGAATCTTTACTAAGTGGAAGCGAGATTCATGTTTGGATTGATCAGATAGTTTATCTTATTGACGTTTTTAATATTTTTTAAACCCTGGCTTTTAAAGAGAAACTAAATTGAAGGAATCCTATAGACACCCGAATAAAATTGCAGGGCGTTTGACGCCTAATAAGGAAACCGATGATATTTTTAATGAATGTACAGTAAAATATTCCCTTTATTTCTTCTGCTTTGAGCTAATGAGACTTACATTTTTTGGAGGGCAATAATAATTTTCATTCGCATCCCATCGGCATAGGCATCCAGGTATTTTATTAAGTGCTATTTGTCATACCCTACAAACTTATGAAGTCCACTTAGCTATTCAGAAGTGGATATATTGGCACTAACCCAGGCGTCCCAGACCCCAACTTTGAAATTTTTGGCGATTTTACCAATTTAGTTATCGACTCTTTTCCTTTATTCCCACCATTTGTTGGCTTGAAGTGTTTTACTGAACGATATTTTTTGATTTTTTTCTATGAGATTATCAAGGATATTGAAATAGTCTTCAAAGTAGAAACGATCCACCGACGTGACAAGCAGTGGTTTTGAGACAGCTATGTTGTAGACTCTATTTCCAATCGGGTAGATGATCGATAAGCCAAGGTTTTCAAGTTGCAATAGTTTTTTCACTTTTTAATTCCAGTATTTGGGGAATATCTATTCGTCATAATTTACTGTTAAATTCGAGTCATCTGCTAGTTTTCGCCCAGCATAATATACAGTCATGGTTTAAATGTTTTTTTGAGCGTGATGCAGCCATTCGTCATCATTTGTGTTGAACAAAGTCAATTTAAACTAGGTTTCTTTATATAGATAGTTTGCATCCATCATAACAACTGCGAACTCAAGGGTTACCTTGTTTGTTTACTCTTAACAAGATTAGTAATCAGATTTGTTTTCAATAATGTGATCGATAAGACCTCCAGCTATTGATTCGTAGACCTGAGCTTCGTAATAATTGCTTCTCACTATGTTTTGGGTATTCGTCAATACTTTGCGAAGTATTTGTAGCTTTTGCTGAGGACTGTAAAGGTGAAGGGAGTTTAAGTTTTCAACAAAGGTGCGAACTGTCTATGAATGACATTAGCTAATGAGATTAGTTCCAATTGGTAGCGAGTGTATTTAATGAAGAGGAAGGTTGAACTGTTTGGTAAAATACTGCAGTAGTAAAAATTTTAAGGGAGAAGTAAGTTGAACTTCGGGTATTTAATTTAGTATTTTATTGAAATTTCTACTGTTGATATTCATTGAGATGGACCTTCGTTTGCTTGAAAGTATGTTTCTGATTTGTCTAACCCACTTGTCCGATTATTAAAAGTGAATTAGGGGATGAATGATTTAGAAGACACTGGGGATGTCAACATTTCCGTCGCGATATTGCACGAATGAAAGGGTTTATAGCAAAAGTTTTAGATTACGAGATTTCACGAAATATTTTTTCGCTTTGTCAAGCAAGGAAGGCATTTACGAAAGTTGGTGAACTTGGATCATCTTTACTAGAGTGTTTGAGATGCACTTGTCTAGAATATCATAGGAAATTTCAACCCAGTCCTGACAATGAAGCAAACTGTGTTTTAAAATATTTTTGTTGACCAAGGATAAGTTGTACTCATGGTTTCTGACGGTTTCCAGTGAGAGGTGAAACAAACTAGCTTATTTTTATATCTATTCTCCATTAATCAAGATATAGGGGGCAATATATTTGATGATTTGTCGAGAATGGAGAATAAGGGTTGGATATTGGCTAAGGAGGACTACTTTTTAGATTCGATGGATTGTATTCATCGAAATCGTTGGCAGTTTGTTGAGGAAAAGACTAGCTAAAAATGAAGCTTTATCGCTCTATTTCGAAGACTAGATAAATGTAAAGATGACAGTCATGATTTTTTGGATTATTTCTTTTGTTATTCCTTTCAAAAAGTGGATTTTCTACAGCAAAATCATTTTTGCCAAATAAACTGGGAGAAGCCTTTCATCGACGGCAAAGATATAAGAAAGGTAGAGCGTATGCAGATTTTGGACGAAATCTTGGTCGGGAAAAGAAGTTCTAGTGGCAATGTCCATGAGTACAGACAAACCATCGATGACTTATCCAAGGTTATTTTGATCGTTGACTTACCATATTTTGAAATGCTGGACTTCACTGAAAACAGTTCTTTAAGACAAGGTGGAAACCTTCTTCGAGAGTTTGGGTTTGAATTTGTGGAGTTTTTGGTGAATTTTTCGAACGTGGACGGAAGCGTTTTAAAGTTAGTATATGAGATTAAATTCAGTGGGTTACTTTCCCTGGAAGGAAAAGTAAATGGACTTTGTTGTAAGACTCACTTATTCAAAGAACCCATACTCGATTTAGACATCGCTATTGAGTTTTTTCTGAATGAACGCGAAGGGTTTGCATTTTAGGATATTTTACAATTACATTTCGCAAACCATTTGTATTGAATCGAGGACCTTGAGTTGCATCTTTTTTTGAGCAAGGTCTCTACTGAGACACGAAAAACCTTCTTTTATCTAATGCATCAGAAAATAGAAGAAATCCATCGCTTTGAGCTAAACCTACAGTTGTTGATCGGGTTTGGCTTCGCTGATATAATCCATTTTGACAGAACTGTAACTTTGGATCAGGGCAGAAATTATTTGAGATAGGCCATCGAGATTGATTCCCTTTTGGTACCTTTTGCTGATGATTTTAGTAAGGTTTACAATCTCTAGCTATATGTAAAAGCAGAAGCAGTCAACAAGTTTGCTATTTGCGACTTTGATTTTAAAAAGAACGGCTTTTCGAGTCTATTCAATGAATGCCGTCTCATCGGCCTAGAAAGAAGTCGAGTAGGATAGTCCGAGGATTATGATTTTCGCTATTCCGAAAAACCGAGTTTATAAATGTTTGGAGTAGAGGTTTTACTAGACTTTGAAAAACTCGTTCAATTATTAAAAAAGTTTGAAAACTATTCCCCTCAATATTTGGAGGCTCTTTCGCCTTACTGTTACTCCTTCTCGCTACAAATAAAAGTGCTCCATTAGAAATTTTTGGATTTGGGAGCTATGATCCAAGATCAAATCTTGATTTGAAATAAGATTTCCATTCTTCACCAGGAAGTCAAGGAAAAATATGCCTTCTTCGGAGTGAACACTTCTACAGTAATGTAAGCAGACGGAAATTATTCTAAATAATGATTGAAAAGTACACACTGAAATGTTTTGAATTCCCTTCGATATCTTTCAGAGTAAACTTTTTAGAGAGTTCTTTTAGCTATTTTTTGAGAGTTCTGACCTTGAGGTGGGAGAAGTAATTCGCCCACGAGGTAATAACTAGGGCGTAGAAGTTCCAGGGCTGGCTAACTTTGCATTTTCCTTTGGTTTAAAAATTGAAAACTTTATTTTCGACGATCAATTGCTCCACTTTAATCATTTAGCTCCACTCGTTCATCGCTAAATTATCGAGTTTTTTTTATTTTACAATGTTAGCGGGATTATAAAGCTTGTTGAGGTAGTATTATTTGAAGCTGCGTATGCTGTTGAATATTTTGAAGGCAAGGCAGAGGCAAAACTTGTTTGAAAAAATTGTTGAGTCTTTTTATAATAACTAGGAAAGATGCTGATTGAGTAATTTAAGATTCATTCCTTTGAAGGATTAACAAATTTTCTAAACGGTGAGCAATACACTGATAAGATACTTCATCGCGAACGGAAGTTGAATTTAACTCGAATTTTTCATTAAAAACTGATGGTTGGTAATCCAATACTACTCCGGAATGATCTGTTTCAGCATTTGTGGGGACTAGAGCATGAAAGAGAAAATTTGTTCTGCAGTTATGGCAATACTGGAGAGTTAGGCGTGCTTTTCGATAAAATTTGAGAGCATATAGAGGGTATAGAGAAGTTATCTTTCATAGTTTTAAAAGTTCTGGAGGATTTTTCCCTTTTTGATGTTGATGATAATGTCTCGGTATTGCTGGATTATATACAGGACAACGCTGCTGGCCTAATTGGGGAATAGTTCTAGAAGTTGGTTGATGATGGAGTTTGGATTGAGGACGATGGTCGGTTGTCGGCTGTCATTGGCTTTTTTGAGGATGCATTTGAAATACTCGAGGATGCAGTCGGTGTAGATGGTGAAGTTCTTGGGCTATTGATGGCTGGACTGATACAGGTAGAAGCTGAAAATTTAGTGGGTGTGTGAGAAGTTGGGGATTTACGAGATATTTGAGATTATGCTGAAGATGCACTTCTACTTGAGGAGGTTTATTTAAGATTTATAGCTGTTGTGCGTGTTAATTTATGGAATTGCAATACAGATGGGTTGGATATTGCTTTCTGAGAAGTTCCCTCCAATTTTCTACATGTACTCCTATAAATTCCTTACCAACGACTCTTTCTTGTCACCCTTCGTCAAAGGCTGAGCCAGATACCGTATATACCGAACTATTTAAGCTTTAATACCTGGCACTTCCCTCATCTGCAGAAAGCAAATCAGGTTATTGTAAAGAATAGTAGTGATGTTTATTTTAGCCTTTCTGCTTTGCTAGTTCAGCAATTGAACTTTTATCGTAAGGTTGATTATTTTTCTCAAAAGCTCAAAAGCCTCGAACTCGTCTGTCTGCTGATATTTTTTGTGGAAATCCTTGCATTTTGATTGTTCTGCTTTTAGTTAGCTAAGAATTGATTTAATGTCCCTTTTTGGTTTCGAAGCAGTGCATGAACTGGGTACTGATTGAAATTCAGAATAAAGTGAAGTTTTCATATTTTTTTTGCTTAACAAAGCAGCAATATTCAAATTTATATATTGGCACTTTTCAGTTCAGATAACTATAGTGGGGTGAAATCAT
>JAOWAT010191100.1:0-21676 GCA_028571025.1 Longipedia americana
TCTTTAGGAGGGTTTAGGGAGATCTGTCGGTTATTCTATCCAGAATTGGGAAACTTTTCTGTCTCTAAGAGGAATTATACTCTGCCCGGAAAAGACCGTAAACTGCGCTTTATAGATTTGGATCTTTCTATAATGATTGCTTGAAATATAGGGCTGCCTATTTCTTTTTATTTCTTTCTAAGTTGAGAATTCCCATATTAAAATAAGGAACCGCGTAGTTGGGATTTGCAGTTATAGCCTGCTTATAAAATAGCTATGCTTTATTGATATATATTTATGGTTTGTTTATCGAACTTTCACTGCTATAAGCGTAATACCCATATCCCAAGGCATTCATAAGCTATGCATTCAAATCTTATCTTTCTTTTGCCAGTTGTAGTGCTCTTTTGAGTTAAGTTACGGATTCTTTTCCTCGGTTCAACTTTTGGTAACACAGGGCTAAATTATAATATGAAAAAGGAAACTCAAACATTTTGACGGATAATTCAATTGCTTTTTGGAAGTGGATAATCGCTTATGAGTATTTCAAGTGATGCATTAAAAGGTTTCCGATGATGTGATGAATGTAGAATTGGCTTATTCTGGAAAACTTGTGATCGGTTAGATAACTTTTTGCAGTTTATAGACTATCAGTGTATAGACCCAGCTTGTCAAGTATTCTCAGATAAATCAGCCTTGAGAGTGTATACTGTTCGTGATAGGTTTCGTTTTCCTTGGGCTGAATTTCGAAGAAGCTTTAGATTTATCGTTTAGCATTCTCATATTCGGATAAATACATTAATCTGATGGCGTTATCAAGCTTGTTTAGCCCGGAGGTGTTTACACTGCGGATGTGGGTGACAACTTAGGCATTCAAAGTCTTTTGGATGTAAGTTTCATGATTGAAGGGTCTCATAAAGAAAATATGGTATTCTGCCTCAACTGCTTTGAAGTACTGGTTATCCACGAGATAGTGCCTCATCAAATAGTAGATGTTTTTGTGAGACTAGGTAGATCCGATTTAACAAACGCGCTGAACACTCCTCATCTCGTCACCATTATAGCCGTATTTGTTCTTTGACACCAAACCGCACAGTTCACTCATCTAACCGGGATGGGATAGCTCATCATGGCGAAGTACAGTCATGAGAATTTGCTTTAAACAGTTCTAGTCCTGAGATGTCCCCTACCTCAGACACCCATGCCTTTCACGGAGTGGAGAAGACATCGCTGTGAGGATAAACAGTAGAACTACCGGGATTTTTTTACTCATTTGTTTATTCTTATTATTATTTCACACGTTTGAATTTGGATTTGAGTTATTCCAGCTTTGACTCTACATAAAAGTGATAGAAAATGATAAATAAGTGAATAAACCTTCTCATACAATTCCATACAATTCAATCCTAAGCGAGAACTTCCTTTACCTAGCTGATGTAGTAAGTAAGCATTTTTTCAATCCCATTTTTAAGAGTGACCGTGGAGGATGGGCATCCAGAGCATGCCCCAACGAGTCTTAAAATTAGCTTACCTGTTTACTAGTCAAAAGAAACAAACCGCACGTCACCTCCATCTTCTTGAACTGTTGGTCTGATTCTTGATGCTAATACTTGCTTTATAAATTGGACTGTTTCGGAATCATCCGGACTTATTTCTTCATCGTCTACAAATATATTCCAAATCCCTACCTAATGCCGCATCTCCCACTAGAAGTGGCTTTTTTGCATCAAAATACTAACTCACAACCCGGTATATTTACGGTTTTAGTATACTCCAGTCCGAACCCTCTTCCTTTGCAACTGACAAATAATCCGATCCGTAAAACACTCTGGTGACGCCTTTGATGTCGAACAGTTCTTAAGCTAAAGGTGATGCTGTTGCGTATTGCCTCGTACTCATGTCTAAAGTACCCATGTCTCCCAGCACCCTATGACCTTTTGGAATAAATTTCAAGAAGTTTGGATTTGGAGTCGTCTGAGTTTCAACATGAATCATATTAATTATCCTAAGCTGAAAAAGCACTTGTTTTTGTAATGGGACGGCCATTTTGGGCAGAAACATTTTTAATAGATGTGCAGGAACTTAATTTTAATTTAATTTATCAGTGGCTTTGTGTATATTTAGATATACGCTCAAGCACAACACAGTATATAGGAAAGAAGCTGGAATCAGAGAGAATGTTCTCCAAAACGAGTCTAAAGGGATTATCAATTCTGGCAACACTTAGTATGTCGAATATAGTGTGTGTTTAGAAAAAAAGACAAGTTTATATATGGGGGAATGGTATATATCAGGCAAGACCGGACGCTATTCTTCAATTTAGAAACTTTACACCAAAGTTGATGCAAAACCTTCCAGAAAACCTTGCGCATCTCTAGTTTGGATAGTACTATTAGGCTGGAATCGATGAGAAAGGAAAGCTCTACATTTGGGATAAAAAAGTCACCGATGCTAACTAAAACGAAAATAACAGAGATAGTCATCGATAAAACATCACAACCCTAGAGAAAACTGATATTAGGCAAGTTAAGTTTACTTAAGGCTACATATGGGCAGTCAATTCGAAAGGAAAAGTTTACCAATGGCCAATCATCAAGAAATTTGACTAGGATCGAAATGTTGTCGCAACCAAAATCGGGGAAAAAAGAGAAGTTGAACCCCTTAAAGGGACATCTCAGTTGGCAACCGGATGTACCATGTTTTAGTAACGCAGCGGATCATATACTTGCTTTGAGTTAAAATGGATAAGTACTTGCGATGGGAGATGACACCTTTGGGCAGTGTGGTCAGTGCGACACTGATAGACATACCCATCCTCCTTTTACGTAGAAAAGAGTGAAGTTCCCCTCTAAAGTGGTAAATTCGCGGAGTTACTTAGAAAAACATCCCAAAGATAAAGAAAGTGATTGCCGGTGGTAATCATAGTATGGCAATCGATGAGTCGGGCAATGTATTGGGATGGGGAAGCAATTCCACAGTTCAATTATCTCACTAGTAGTAGCACTCAGCCATGAACAAACCTCTGCTCTGCAGTTATTCTCCCCTAAAAATATCAAAGAATTTAGATCAGAGTTAGGTATTAGACGTTATATCGGGATAGTAATTTACATTTATAACCACAAAAAACAAGAATACCGGGAGTTGTGAAGTATTTTCTTGCGGAAATAACCTCCGAGGTCAACTAGGAATATCATAAATGAGACATCTTAAAGATATTTCCAGAGTTGAGTCTTTATCTAACTATGCCATGAAAATCAAGGGGTAAAGCCAAAGAGTGTTCGTTAAATAAATGAAGTGTGGGGACAAACACTGTGTTGCCCTTCTTAACATAGGATACGTGATGGAGTGGGGAGACAACTAGTATGGGCAAATGGGGAATAGAAAAAGATCTACCTTGATGACTCCCGTAATCATGAAGGATTTTATTGGGAAAAAGGTAATTAACGTTTTTGCCGGAAAGAACAACACTGCAGTGATTGTGTAACTATAATAATGATTCCCATGCATATCAACTCTAATTTTAATCCTAACTCACTGATGCTCAAATTAATAAGGAGAATCAGCACCACATTCCAAAAAATCCCTACTTATCTTTTCCATCGTCGTATTCAATGTTGTATTTTACTTGTGGCCCAGAAAACCCGCAGGTCTTTTCAAAGCTTTCCTTTCTCGCAGTCAAAAGATCTTCGGAATTCTTCAAAACAGTGTAAACCTATCTCTTCTGTGAACCACCATCAAACATTTTTTTAGTCGGTATGTCGGTTTTCTTGAGAGGTTCCAGACATTTAATGGAATTTGATCGCAAATTGCTAGTTTTTCTTTTCTGCAGCATATCTTAGTAATTCTGGACGTTTCTCACCTTAGTTGAATTGCTATTAAATTCAGTACTCAGAGTGCTGGAGAGTGATGAGTTAAAACGATTTTTTTGTGAATTATCGTGAGAGTATGGTTAGCCTGTGTGATGATATTATCCATGTGTAGTATACAAGTTCTTTTTCGAATTTAAACTCATAAAAAATAATTACCAAAAAAATAATACTTGAAATTTCAACTAAAAAGGGATTCTTGAAAATGTAGGAAATAGGAGCTGAAACTGAGAATTTAATCGTTCCATAAATGTTTTGTTCACGCAATAAATCAGCAAAAATGCTTTGTTGTGATCCAGTGTGCGAAAAAAGTGCACTGATATGTAGACAATAGGGATGTGAATGCCTTCCAAAATAGCATCCTTACTGCCAATTTATATACACTGACAGTTTAATATCGCAAATAGTTAGAAAGAAATCGAGTATAAGTCCCGAAGTCAGCAAAGCTATTGAACAAATTGACCAAGTGTATATCGAAGCAATATAAAAACTGTCGAAAGACAGGGATTCCCTCGGAAGGTGGAAGGATAATTTTGGTCTCTCTGGAGACTAGGTTCGACTAATATAGTTCATGAGAACGAACTCTAAATAGCAGATAAGCGGAAAATTTGTCCATCAAGTTCGAACTGGTTTGCACACCATTGAAGACACTTCTTAGTTGAATGATGCATGGGTCGATAACTTCTGGAAGAAAAAAAAGTTGACTTTAATCAGATATTCGCCAAACTCAACAAATTCCACAGGCATTTCAGAATAGACGCCACTCCATTATAATAACTGAAAATTTCGTCAGCAATCACCGAAGATGCAGCATTGATTGCATCCTTCTTTAGCAAACCTATTTCATAGTTCAGATTGCTTTACAGAGCCAGTGAAAACAATTTTTCGGCTAGTAAATTCCACCAGTGTTGTGACGGTGTAAAGTGTACATTAACGTTGGCTCGGACCGAATTCGATAGAGTACTTGGTGGGTACACTCCATTAGCATGGAAAAGTACATCTGGCTCAGAGGTATAAGCCGATAAGTCCGGCGAGTCCTTTCTTTTTTCATTGGATAACCGGGAAAAATATGAATTAAAGAATTTAAACATCGCCATTGCCAATAATAGAACTCGGGGTCCCATGTTTGGAGAAGGAAGAGATCTATGCATATCAGATCAGGCCGATAACAAAAAAGATAGTTTTGCCAATTTCCCCTATTCCTATAACAATGGTCTATACACCAATAATCAGGCAGCCCACACCGCAATAACAGGAAATTAAAAAGGATATTACTTCCAATTGAAATAATGGTAAGTATATGAAATAATCTGGGAATAATGTGCACTCTGATCCTACAATCACCGGTTTCTAAAAGTAATATTGAAATAAAATATTATTAATAATTATACAAATTTAACAGTAAAAATTTCATTGTAAAATGATTGACCTACCTACTTCTGACATAGATTTCTATGAAAGAAAGATCAATCGATTGGAAGCAGATCTGTCTCTTCTTCAGTAGGAGCTATCCGCCTCGAGAATACGTTTAAGGACAGCTGAAGACTTTCAAATCAAATATTAGTTGCTACTAAGGCAATCCCAGCAGTAGAACCAGAGACTCAAAATAATTGAAAAGATAGAGGAAACTAAGAGATAGTAAAGTGTCTAGAGTAGAGTAGCTGAAGTTGAGGCTAAGTGGTAAAAAAGAATCAAAGATATGTAGAATGAACTTAAAACAGAGTATGAATCCAAAATCGACAGAATAGAGAGAGATAAGCAATAACAGTCAAAAAGGCAGAAAGAGTTATCTCAGAACAACGATCGAACGTAACTTCTTGAGTTCAAACTTAAGAAAGTACAGTCGTAAAAGAAGTCACTTTAGGATTAGTTTGAGTAAATGAAGTTATTTTATGAAAAACAGAAAGTGTAGGAACTCGCCTCTATGAAGTAATCTCTTCTTTCTAAAACTAAGTAAAAGTAAAATTTATAGCACAAGAACTATCAAGCACATATTGAGTAATTGGAAGACAAGATAAGGAGTTTGGAAGTATAGTTAGAGACAGAGAAAGTTAAAAAGTAATTCGGACCCTTTGAACATGTTATAACTGAGCTTAGAGCAGAACTCGCTAAACAGAGATAGTCAAACTCAACAGATCTTCAGTAAATATCGGACAATTTGAAGTCAAAGAATAACGAAATTGAAAGCCTGATCAATGATAAAATCGCCCTTGAAGAAACAATCCAAAAGGAAAAGAAGTAACATCGATAATACGAGACGCTACTGTAAAATAAACTATTCGAAAAGGAAAAAAACCACGAAGTAGAGCTAATCGGTTTGAGGGAGAGGCTAGCTAAAATCAGGTAGGAAGAAGTGGCCGAGCTTAAGGATCAAATGAGAAAAGCCGAAGATACCTTCAACAACGAGAGATATTCCTGGGAAGAAATCATTCGTAACACGGAATAAGACAGGGAAAAACTCAAAAGGGCGTTTGACTAGGAAAGATCAAGGTTTAACGAAGAAAAACACTACCTGAAAAAAAAAATTCAGGAACTCAATGAAAGAGTAAAGGAGGCAGAGGGTTCTCGCTCACTCGGCTAAACCGAACAACTACTCAATAGTCTGAGAGATTTCTAAAACAAAGAGGATCATTTTACGAACTACGAAAACGGAGTTACTTTTTTAGAAAGGCAACTGAAAAAAGCAATTCTTAAACTGTAGGAGAAAAACCTTGAAGTTAAGAAGCTTCTCAAAGATATTGGAACAATAAAATAGTAATTTGATCGAGAACAGGAGTAGGCTCGTGAAAAATCTAAAAAAGAGAAAAAACAGCTGATGGAAAAAATACTCAAGCTTGAAGCTTACTCTCGGGAACTAAACGATACAATTCGGTAGAGAGATCGATAAATCAAAAAAGTCGTCAAGGACTAGCAGGGCAACAGATAAATGTTAGAAGCAGAAATGAAAAATCTCAAAGAGTTTAACGAATAATTGCAAAGGGACTACAACAGAGTCATCGAAAACAAGAAGAGCGTTTAAGCCTCGTTTCGGGATTAAAGAGAAAGGAGCATCATGAACAAATCCGAAATTCACCTCAGCAGAAAAGATAAATGGCTGGAATTAGAAAAACAGAAAAACGACTTAACAGTCATCTTCAAAGAAAAATAAGAGCAGCTAAAAACTTCCCATGAAATCGAAAGAGACAAGCTAAGAGGTGAAAGAGACAAACTGAAGCAGGAAAACTAGCTATTGAAGCACGAGAAAGAACTCCAAAACTAGTAATTTAAACGGTTCATCAAAGACAAGTAAAACTATAAAAGTCAAAAAATGGCTGACTTCAGCAAAAAAATGGCGACCGTTGATTTAGAGCTCTCCTTGATGCAGAACCTATACAGTTCTGTCGTCGAGGCAAAGTCAAGAATGAAAAGACCCTTTGAGGAAATTTATTAGGCTAACAGTGGAAGTTAATCAGACTATAATTTAAGACAGTAAATCAGCAATGAGCCAGTAGTTGAAGATGCTTAGTTCTAAGCCAGCAGCCCCGCCTTCACAATGGGAGATAAAACCCCAGGGTTTGAAACGAGAATTTAACCGGAGGACGGTCATGGTCATCTCCTACAATCTTTTGGTCCCCAAAGGAAATTATGATGTGAGTGATAGCAGTGAATATTAATGTTTTAGAAAATAAAATATTCAGAATTAATAGAATTTATATTCTCAAAAATCAATTTTGTCCAGCAAATTGTAGAAGCTCATCTTATCCACGGGCTCTCGAATGGTTTTATCATGAATAGTTATGGTCTTCATCATTTTTTCCTCAGGATACTCTTCATACACTATAAAACTGAACCTTTCTTTATCGTAGTGCGATTTTTTCTTTTTTATGCTTTTGACTGTTTCCATGTACTCTAAAAGCACTTTCAAGATGTCTTTCTGCCTGTCTTACCACTCTTCCACATTATTGATTTGTTTCAGTCTGTAAAGAGAGATTCTGGAAACGGCGATCATGGACTAGATAAATTTCGAAAGTTTGAATACCTATCCTCGCTCCTAAAGCAGGACTTTACTATATTATCCCTCTCTGAGTAGCCCATTGGGCTGTGAGTCCAAAATTTCGTTAAAAATATAGAATAGATCCCTTGTGCTCACAAGTTTGGGAAAGACTTAAAATTCCTTCATGAAAGTTAGCAATGAGTTAAAACTCTCCTGCTTATAATTCTTTAGTGGAAATTTGTTATTTTATTCATGCGGAAAGTAAATCTAAATGAGCATAAGAGAGTTACCTTGTACATCTTCGTAAAATCTGGGATAAGTTTGAATATAAAGTCTCTGGTTTATTCGCAAATTGGATCTTCAAATTCGATGACACGTCTTTGCAGATCTTTTAGTACCTTTTTATGAT
The DNA here is from genome assembly GCA_028571025.1 of Longipedia americana. Classification (NCBI taxonomy): domain Eukaryota; kingdom Metazoa; phylum Arthropoda; class Copepoda; order Polyarthra; family Longipediidae; genus Longipedia; species Longipedia americana. The sequence continues at coordinate 8,228 of JAOWAT010191100.1, forward strand.
ATACGCTTATCATATGGCCCATTAGACTTTTAATTGCATCTTATCGATGCAATTCGCTGTCGAGATGTATGCTAAGGGATGGTAGCAATTCCAAAAATTGACTAAAATCCAAGTTACTCTTTTTTCCCTTAGAATAGTAAAGAATCTGTAAGTCGCTCCAATCGGCTGAGTTTTTCTATTTGATTGGTCTTCCTGCATCTGCCCACACATCGCACACGAGTTCCATAAAGTATTTTTAGGGAAGGTCATTATATGAATACCGTGAAGACTTGGCAGAGTAAAATGTATATAGATAAAGCAACTTTTTAACCAACTGCTTCTTATCGAATTTAAGCTTAGCATACTGAGGAATCTCCAAAGGAGAGCTTTTCTGAGGGCTTTCACTTTTATTAGTTTTATTATGGTACATTCGCAAATTAATTATTAGGTGTGCCTTCGAATTGACTTCTTTGCTTTGAAATAGTAATTTTGAAAATGGAATTTTTGAGATTAAATCTCAACATAAATACAATGTTTATGTTCAACAATGTTGTAATATCACTCCCAGTACTTCTAGGATTTTGAAAGGATTATAAAAATTCAATTAGTGACTATAAATAATTAATGAGTCGGGAAAAATGTAGTTAATGCGACTATCAGCTGAGCAGCATAAGTCGTAAGTATTACTGTTGTGACAAAAAATAAATAGTGTGTGTTACATGTAAAAGAAAGCGCTGTCTCAAGTGTAAAGCAATGAGAAATAATTAATTAGTGAGATAAAGGTGCAAGAAATGCTTCACTCCTAGCGGAAAAGATGATGGAAGTGACATGTTTTATTAGCATCAATGTGATAATTTTTTTTGCGGGAAATGTGTAAGCAAAGCCCGGAAAATCAAATAGTAGGTTGTTTTGCCCTGTGGGCATACGATCCTAGAGACCGACTGGAATCAATTTATGTCAGATTTGTGCTCTGAGTGCGGAGAAAACTTTTCAAAATAATCAGACTATTAACTTACTGACTACAGAAGGGTCTGCTTCAGATGCTATAGAATCTATTAAAGGCAATTCAGAAATTAGCTCATGAGGTGCTTCAGCTGTGATGCAGTAATAAGAAATACTTTTCAAGCGGGGCAAGCCTCTGAAGATTTGATAATTTGTAAGAACTGTCTCCGTCAAAGCACTATTTAGGAGCAATTTATCGAAAAATAGCATGAAAAGTAAACTCATAAGAAATAAATTAAGTAAAAAAAAGAGTTCGAATTGGAAAAACAAGGTCATAAGACGTAAGATATTCAGTCTGAAAGATAACAAAAGTCGATAAAAAGTGGTGAAATTTAGAGAAATATGGGATAACCGTAGGAAGGATTTATTCCTTCATAGTCTAATCGGTAAGACTAAAAAAACATTGATAAACAGTCTTAAAACAAGCTTGAAGCGAAAATAGAGTAGTAAGAAATAAAAATTGACGCAAAAAAGGCGGAACAAGAAAAAGGGTATTAGCGAAATTCTGACTAGGAGCTTAAATAACAGATTCCCCCCAGTGAAATAAAATAAGAATCAAAACAATAAAAAAAGGAAGAAAGCAAAATACCATACGAAAAAAAGGAGGGAATCCATATATCGTCAAAGACCTCAATAGACTAAACGGATCCACGCCATCCCATTCTCCATAAACTCGAATACTCCGAGAAGGAGATCCAAGAGAATGGTAATGTCTTAAAAATGAAAAAGGTGTACTCTTCGGATGCTTATGTCCAAAATCTCAAACTTTAAATCAAATTGGACTAACAAGAGGAAAAGTAATTAGTTTAATGTTCGGGATGTGGATACTAGCTTCCGTAATCCCTCACTTTTGAAACCTAGCCAACCCTTATCAATTCTGAACAGTTAAAACTGTGCAGACTCTGCTATCTCACCAAAAGTACAAATAATTCGACCTCTTTGGGATTTGCTACTAGGAACAATGGAGATTTAACAGCATCGAGAGGAAAACCCATTTCCACCATGAAATACAATGACTCTCCCAAAAGACCAGAGGATAAACCAAGAGATTTAGGACTTATTGCAACATAAAAGAAAGATATTATGAACAAATTAGACAAAAAAAATGCATTTTTAGACTCTTCCCCCACACCCTTGAAAAGAGATAACGAAAAAAATATCCTGAAAAAAACCGAAGATAAGTTTTATAAATGCTGTCAAAAATGCGGAAAACAAACACGTAGCTTTTACCGAACGTTGAATGGACCTTAGACTTGTATCGAATGCCATTTGAGCAAGTGAAAACATTGGTATCAATTTTCTGGTTTAAGTTACTTTTTTATGAAATGACTTCTTACATTTGCTTTTTTGTCAATCATAATAATTAAAATCGACCCCTGTTTCTTACATTTCTTGGTTAGAAATGAAGAATAGCAATGCTTTCCAGATGGCCGCAAAAGAGTCACTGAGTATGTCAAGAAACAACTATAACTATAGAGTTTTCCAAGACTTGGGCAATTAAAACTAATACAATCCAATTATTGATCAAAAAACAAGTTATCTCACGGAAGATGGACGTTAAATTTCGACTGATTAGCTTGCAACTTTGATTCGTACCAGCAACGTTGGCGATAGTGAAGCTAACCTCAATAACTATAAATATGGAGATCAAGCTATAAATAGAGATGATGAGTTCGAAAGCAATAAGAATAAGGGGGAATAGGAATAGCATAACTAATTTCAGTCAGATGCCAGTTATAAAAACAGTTTTGTGAGTAAAAATAAAAACCGAGAAAATCCTTCGAGGAACAACCTCAGAGAAATGGGATCTACAACTCAACTAAACCCCATTACCAACTAGACAAATTTTATCTAACAAAATTAGTCGCTGATCGACAATCTATCAATGAAGTCTAACAATCATCCAACCCAAAAATCAAACATCAAAAACAATAGAATAGCCAGAAATAGAAACGATAGAACATCACAATATTCGCTGCCTGACAGCGAATTAACCAATATTTAAAGTATGCTCGATTAAATCGATATCTATATGCAAAAAAATGTTTCTGTAATGTCTGCATCCTAGGAAATTGATGAGGAAAAGTTTCTAAGTAAAAAAGGGAAACTTCACGGTCCCAATAAAGACAAGTTCAGAAATCAATGGAAGCAAAGCTTCAATCAGCTTAATAAATTGGAGCAAATGCTGCTGTAATATCGAACTACGTAACCCTAAGAGTAGTTAGTTGGGGAAAATAACAAAAAAGGGATAAAAGGCTAAGACTACAATAAGGGTCAATAATAAAGCAACTATGAAAATTAATACATCGATGACTAGTAAAACTAGTTCAGTCAAAGGTTACCAGGACTCAATGAAAAGGAGGCTTTCACTTTCATCATTCTTGTCAATTGGCTGAATCTGCCAATATTACCTGTTCCATTCAAATAAATACTGATCAAGTTACCTTCGTATCCTTAACAGAATTCCTATCAAAAGTTAATCACAAAAGTCCTGATGAACAAAGTTAGTCATTTCTCCATTTTTTACAGACACTAGCATGTGAGTCAAAACATAGCGGGAATTGGATAAAGCTAGAGTGGAAATTCTCTTTTCCTCCTTTCGGAGGAATAATACGCAATGAAATGGGAAACACTGTTTTCCGGAAAATAATTGCTCACATAATAAGAAGCAGAGTGCTTAATGGAATATGATATCGAATGGTATCGAACAGTAGTAGACTATGCCTATAACGGGGGATTAGAAGAAACATTATAAAGAGAAGATGGCTACGACATTCAGAAATATATTAAAATCGTTAAATAGCTCTCAGATAGTTTTTCAAATGACTAATCTGTCGTAGATCAATGTAAAATGGATTTTTTAAAGTCATATATTGACTCTCAGTAAAAAAATCTGAAATCCTCCAAAAAAATCGGCGAATCATTCTTGCTACTCGCATCCAAAAATTCACCAGCCGGTTAATTGAAATCAATCTTTCCTTAGACTCACTAGGATTCTCAAAATTTTGCTACACTTTCCCTAATCTCAAAAGCACCGTTACATTAAGTAAAGCAAAAGCCTGACGGGTAAATTAGTCTGAATTAGAGTAATGTTGTAAAATTGACAACTTATAATGCTTAAGAAGAGGTGTAAGAGAGCATTGACAGTTCTAGACTCGAAAGAGATCTGAAAATCACCTATCAAATAGTTAACATTGGAAATAGCGAAGAACTATCTATAAGGACTAAGAAAAATAACAGTTAGAAAGACAATTTCTAGCTAAAGCTCAAGGATGAAGTTCAGTTTGGAAAAGTTTATGGTCTCTATTTAAAGGACTGATTTTGATCTGATATTTTGTATTTATGAGCAGTTTTGTTGAGTGCATTGTACAGATTTCAAGTGAATAATCTGGCCATTTGGAAGAATATGATTGATAATAAGAGATTTTTTTCATCATATATACGGATAATACAACCTTCTCAAACGAGAAGCCTCGATTTCCGCTTCGATTCTGGACCTTCTAAGTGCGGTATCAGCTGAAATTTCAGCTTCAATTCTGGATCTTCTTAGGGAGCTTTAGGCCAATGCTCTATCAGCGGCAATTTAAGCCTAAACTCTCGATCTTCTGAGGGCACTCTCAGAGGCAATTCTGTCAGCTTCGATTTAAGCGGCAACCCTGGATCTTCTGAGGGCAGCCTAGGTTTCTAATCTAGATGCGGCTAACTCAGCAGCAAGTCTAGATCTCCTCAAAGCATTTTAGCTTGCTATTCTTTAGGCCGAGACTTCGGCTTGAATTCTCGACCTTCGGAGTGCATTTTATGCGGAAATTTCAGCTTCAACTCTGGATCTTCTTAATGCAACTTCTGATGCAGCTCGAGATGCAGCCAATTCTGCTTCTAATCTTGACCTCCTCAGAGCATTGTTACTCTCAAGGGCTGAAAGGTAACTATTTTTATTCGCACGCGTACGTGTAGTAGGGATAGTAGTATGACATTCTGGAATAAAGTTATCTTGAGGCCTTTGTATTATATTCAATAGAAGAAAAAATGCTTCAATTAATCAAATCGTCCATTTGCTTTCTATCGCTTAAACTCACTTTTTCATTAGCATATTTCATCATTTAAATTGTTTTTGGGCATAAAAGATCAAATGGTAACAAAACTTTCAAATACCAAATTCATATTTCAATTAGGAGTTTGACCTATTTATTTGCGCCTATAATAATTTTCGCGGGATAAAAAAACTCTGAAAAAATGAGCGACTAAATTTCAAGATCAGGACCTGCTGAAACTCCAAGAAGGACTCCTTTACAAACTAGACCATATCTGAATCTTCCCTATGGTGTCCAAAGTCCCCAGAACAATTCCGGAACTCGATCGCCCCACATGATTCAATAAACGAACTCCGCCCTGAGTGATGATACTGGCGTGATCTACGGGACCAATATTGCCTCGAAAACAGTCATGAATCTCTTGGAAAGATTCATCACTGAATTCGAAGTTACATACATGGTGGACGAAGAAGCACACAATGAAAAAATTTATCTCAGACAGCTGACAGACCTTGACTTGGTCTAAACTACTACCTTCAACGTCAGAGGAACTCACCTCAAAGAGTACGACATATAGCTTTATTATCAATTCCTCTACTTCCCAGCTTAAATGATCTCTTGCTTTGACACCGCCATCAAGCAGCTTTTTGAGAAATACTTCATCGAACCATTGACTGACAGATCTGCCATTGCATAAAAGAAGTTTAAAATGGAGAAACTGATGGTTGGAATCACTCATCTCGAGGAACATACTTACATGAGAAACCTCAGTCCTAAAGACATCAATAAACTTATTTCTTTTCAAGGTATTGTCATCAGATGTTCTGAAATTTACCCCTAAATGAAAAGAGCAGTTTTTAGGTGCACCTACTGCAAATCAGAAATCTATGTCGATCTTGAAAACGCCAAAATCCAATAACCCAACGAATGCGCAACATGCAAAAAAAAAGAAACTCTTTAAATTGTCCATAATCTCTGCCAGTTCACTGACAAACAATATGTTAAATTCCAAGAACTACCAGAGCACGTTCCAGAAGGAGAAACTCCGACTTCTCTCACTATCATTTGCTACGACACCAATGTAGATGGAATGAGACCCGGCGATAGGATCTAGTCCATCGGAATTTATCGAGCCCAGGGGAGTAAGGTTCAGAGACAAAAGAACCAAATGAAAGCAGTCTTCAACACATACGCTGATCTGATTTCCTTCAGAATCCTTGAGGACAATAGATATAAATCCGCCATCGGGTCATTGAACACAGTTTTTAGTGACGATTAGAAAAACAAATTTCATGAAATGGCTAGCCACTCTACGATTATCAGCGATTTGATTAACTCCTTCGCTCCTTCTATTTATGGACATGAAGATGTGAAGAAAGGTATTCTTGCCCAGATTTTTGGAGGTGCGAAGAAAGATTTTTCTCAATCTGGTCGAGGAAGATTTAGATCTGACATAAATATCTGTTTGGTTGGTGACCCATCTACAGCTAAGTCTCAACTTCTGCAGCAAGTCTACAAGATCGCTCCAAGGGGTATATATACGAGTGGGCGAGGATCAAGTGCTGTTGGTCTGACCGCGAATGTTAAAAAAGACCCGGAAACCAGATAGTTTGTGCTTGAAAGTGGAGCATTGGTGCTGAGCGATCTTGGTATCTGCTGTATTGATGAGTTTGACAAGATGGACGTCAATAATAGGACTATTCTTTTGGAGGCAATGTAACAGCAGACCATCTCAATTGCAAAAGCAGGAATAGTTTGTCAGCTTAATTCCAGGACATCCATCCTTACAGCGGCCAATCCTATCAATTCCAAATACAACCCAAGGAAATCTGTCGTCTAAAATATCAATTTAAACCCAGCACTGCTTACCAGGTTCGATCTGATTTACATCCTTCTAGACAACTATAACGAAGCCTATGACAAAAGACTGTCATCCCACATTCTGAATTTGTATTCTAGCAAAAAACAGGAGGAGATCAAGTAACTTTGTTTATTGATTTAGTGTTGGAATGTATCCTAGAGACTTGCTTACAAAATATATCACGTACGCCAGATAATACGTCACTCCTAAGATCTCTTAAGAAGCTGGAAAAAAAATGATCGCCGCGTACACCGAAATGAGAAGAAAAGGAAACAGCAAAAAAATTGTCACTGCTACCCCAAGGCAGCTTGAATCTATGATTAGACTTTCAGAAGCTTTTGCAAAAATGAGACTCTCCAATGAAGTCAGTGTCGAAGATGTCGATGAAGCAATAGGTCTTATTGAAGTAGCTCTACAAAAAACCGCCACCGATCCTGAAACGGGTCTCATTAATATGGATATTCTTACAACTGGAAAGACTTCAGCGTCCAGAAAGAGAATTTAGAGTATCTGTGAAAAGCTGAGGGGAATTTTCAAGTCAAATATTGGGAAATTCAAGAAAACTTGCAAGGTAGATGATCTCAAAGAAGACTTGGATAGAGTATGGAGTCAAAATTAGTAGAAAGTTCGCGAGTAATAGCTCCAAGAAGCTATGAAGGTGCTTAGCAGTGAAGATATCATCACTCTTTTTGGTCATGGGAATGCTAAACGAAACTTCAAGCTTGTTAAAGATATCAGGGATGTTTGATAGTTATCTGAAACTCAATTTCTGGCAGGGAATTAATAAATATAAATGTTATTACAAGTAATTAGCATTAATTAGTTTTGGTCGATCGAATTTCTAAACCATCTAATTACTGCGTCCCTCCTTTGCTTTGGTTGTCCCAAACTCCACTTCCATTCCCTTTGATATCATTTTCTAGGTAAACTTCCACAAACTCGACCTGTTTTCTGAGACCCCATGAGTCTGTTTCTACTTCCCATTTTATCATCGATGCGGGACGGGGAAAACATAAATAAATAATCCTATTAAAACTAAAATTAACTCAACCTAACACTATGATTACTTTATCAGGGAGTTTCCATTGCCAATATAAGGTTCTGTTAAATTTATCACAAAATGACGTTTCCTGATCCCATTATACTGTTTGAATGTCCTTTAATTTTATTCTTATTTCCATTGACTTGATTTCCTTTTCCCTCTATGCCGTTGAGAGATCCGTTAACATTATTATCTGAACCCCAAACAGCATTTTTGTGTCCTCTTAAGCGATTCCTGTCTCCTTTAGCTCTGTTGTAAGATCCCTTAATTCTGTTGTAATTCCCCCAGACTCCATTGTTATTTCCTTCAATTCCGTTGAGAGATCCGTCAACATTATTATATGAACCCCAAACAGCATTTCTGTCTCCTCTTAAGAGGTTCCTGTCTCCTTTAGCTCTGTTGTAAGATCCCTTAACTCTGTTGTAATTCCCCCAAACTCCATTGTTATTTCCTTCAATGCCGTTGAGAGATCCGACAACATTATTATCTGAGCCCCAAACAGCATTTCTGTCTCCTCTTAAGCGATTCCTGTCTCCTTTAGCTCGGTTGTAAGATCCCTGAACCATATTTAGATGTCCCCATACCCCATTGTTATTTCCTTCAATGCCGTTGAAGCACCCATCAATATTGTTTTTTGAGCCCAAAAGTAAATTTTTGTTTCCTCTTAGCATATTGTAAGATCCTTTAAGTCTGTTATCTCTTCCTACAAGATAGTTGCTATTCCCTCCGTGTAAAGGACTTTGAAGACTGAGGGAAGCAAGAGTGGCGATACCCACAAACAATGTCGTGAAAGCTGCTTTCATCATTTTTTTCTGATTAGAACGGAATTTTCTAATACAAACATTCTTTCTGCGACTTAAAATTTATCGAACTTTTATCAAAAAATGTTTCGAACATTTAAAAAGTTCGAAATAGCGCTATTTTCAATCATTCCTTTGACAGCATTAGTAGACGGCTTAGATTGAAATTTAAAAATTAAAACTCCTGGAGCTAACAGGCCTAACGTGGTCTTTTTTCCAAACTAGTTTATTCCCTGTTTTAGTTTCATCTTTCCAGAATGGATAGATTTCCGTCTTAATCCACCTCTAAAGCAACTTTACTCTATCGTTAATCATAACCGTTGTCTTGCTTAGTGCTGATTAATCACACTCGGGCAAAAAATTGTCCCGTTTATTGCTTGCATATCACTAAGTTTTCCTCGAAATCGTAAATCTAAAGGACGGAAAAGAAAGGTCATCAAAGATTGATTTGTTGATGGCGCAATAAAGTGATCGGTTCATCATAAATTTAGTTTATCAAGAGATTTCAAAGAGTCATAAACCAAATCGATAAATTGCTGCAAAAAATTAATACAATATCAATAACTGTGTATCCTTAAACTTCCTGTATTAAGCAGCTGTATTTTCGTAGGATCCTATATTTTTTACGTTTTTGCTGCTTTTACTACTGTAAAATCAAACGTGTGCTATTTCTTCCCTTGCCATCTTCCCGTCACATTTACGACATCGCCTATTCTTAGTTAGCCCAGAGCTTTAAACTTCTGGGAGCTTATTAAGGCATTAAAATCAGGAGTTCGAGGATTTTAGAATTGAGTAGGACTCATTTTGAAATGGATTTTCACAAATTGACTCGGAAGTTCTTAATGCCCGATGTAGACAGGATCTAAAACCCAGTCATTTCCAACGTTGACATACTACGAAAGAAAATGGGTGGCTCTGACGGAATTCTCTTAATACGCTACAAACCCACAATTCTGAACCAAGCTTTACCATGTATTTTAAACTTTGACTCTGCTATTATAGCTAATGGGCTCTTTTGCGTATAAGTATATCATGATGAGTATTAATATCCCAGCTACAACTCTGAACTTATTCTTGGACATCATTCCAATACATTTACCAATCCTAATAATTATGTTACCGCTCGCTTAGATACTCTCGGGTAGCTACCTTTCAACTGTAACCTATCTTTGACACATCGGGCATTTCCATATTGTTTGGCTGAACGAGTAACCTAGACATAATAGGATTATCGAAAATTTTATATTAATGAAAACTAGCATTATTTCCGCTAGAGTCAGTGCTAGGTGTTGGGATGATTATGGAGACGGCTGGAATTTACATATCTAGCATTGGGGAAGTTGTGGTTATGATTGAGGTATTGGTTGATGTGTCATGATATTGTTGTAGGCAAGTTTAATTAATCACATAAGATCAATAATGTAACAAAAATTGCTAATTTTTCTATAGATTCCAAATTTAAAAACGAAAAGGAGTGATGAGCTCTCAGTCGTCGGACAAAAGATTGGCTACAACTCCTCACTGGTAGGCTGCAATTTCCAAAGGACAATCTTATTTTCAGTATGAAAGCTATGAAATTCCTCTTGAGTAAAATAAAAATAAAAATCCTTAGTCAGAATATTGAGCGATACTAAATTGTTGAAAAAGTAGGGAAGGGAAAGTACAGCTAGGTGTTCAAGCTTTATGATACTGAAGAAGATAAATTCACTGCTATTAAAATACTCAAACCAAGTACACAGCTGAGTCTAAACATATAGTCAGAGATGCCAAAATTAGACGATAAATTAAAATCCTTAACGATCTCAAAGGAAGCTCCAACATATGTCAACTACACTCTGTGCTAAGCGACCCCTGCTCAAAGAGATATTGTCTTGTATATTTTCATTCTTATTTAGAACATGGAATATATCAAGTCTTCGAATACAATGGATCAAATTCTGGCGATGACATAGTCTCAGGTCAAAAAATGCATGTTTGAAATTCTCAAAGCTCTCGATGCTAGTCATTCGAAAGGAATCTTCCATCGGGATATCAAGCCTCAGAACATTCTGATTCCTGAGCATAAGGGAAATTTCGAAGTAAAACTGATCGACTGGGGACTTGCCTAGTATTTCTTGCCTGGGAAGGAATACAATGTCAAGGTTTCTTCAAGATACTACAAAGCCCCCGAACTATTTCTGAATAACAGATTTTACGACTACTCTTTGGATATTTGGGCTTTCGGGCTGATCTTTGCTGCAGCAGTATCTTGCCGTTTCTTATTTAGGTTTTTAGAAAATAAGTTTTTTTGAAAGGAAAAACTAATTAATCCCAATTCCAAGAAATTCTAAATTATACTGGAACTGCGGATATTGAGAGATACATCTATAAATATAAACTTAAACCTGAAATGAACTTTACCAATATGATGAGAGAGAAAGTCAGGCCTAAAGTGAAAATGACTGATCTTGTGACTGAAGAAAATTGGGAATATGCGAACGACTAAGCTCTGGATTTGCTAAAAAAAATGCTCATTGTTGACCATGTAAATTATGGAGTAACTTAGCATTAGAGAATTTCTGCTTCCTAAGCTCTAAAGCATCCTTATTTTTAAGATTTGTGATGGATTTTTTGTGTATTAGATTGAAAGTTATTAAGAAAATTATAGTCCGAAAGAACTTACCGCTGTGTATATATATTAAGAAAATTAATTTTTTGTAACATTTTTATGAACTTTGCAGATCGATTCCAGAACAAGATCAACAGGTTCACTAAGAAAGGTACGATTTAGGAAATTCAAAGCGGTCCTCTTAAAATTCCCCCAAATACCAAACTTAGTTTACTATCAAATGGCAACAAAACTAAGAAATCTCTAATTAGCACCCGAGCAACGAGCAAATCAACTCAGGAACAAGGAATATTCAATTGTCGAAAAAGCTTACCGTTGCATCTAAACCTCTAAAAGGCAAAAATCTAGGAAATAAGATCCCATCGAAACTGTTCCAGCTATCGAGATAGATTTTGTTTATAATCAAATCTGACTAATCGAAAGAAGAATAATCAAGAATAATCGCACAATTCTGTAGAAATGCTCAAAAGAAAGGAATATTACTAGAACAAGGATCCCTTAGGGAAGAGATACATTGATATTATGTTGGAGAAACACTAAAATTTACTAAAGGTTATTGATAGGAAAACGAAATGGAACTGATATTTTCGAATTTTATGCCAAAGCAGAGTAACTTTTGCAGAAATCAGTTTGTATTTCATTTATCTATGCTGTTATTTTTTGATAAAATATCGTAATAAAATATTCCTTAGTAATTACTAACAAACTTTTAGACCCCAACATCAATGTCATTACGACACCATTAAGGTCTGAGATATTCAAGGTCAGCTCGTAAGACGAGAAATGAAAATGTCGAAGAAAGGCAATTTCCACAACATAAGTATCAATATTCGACATTCTGCGGAAATGTTGTAGAGTCAGGAAAAGATTGTTTAATAAATGAAACTCATGCTCCTCAGAAGAAGCGGTGTGCTCAGTATGGGACACGATGCTATACTACAAATTAAAATATTGTGTACAATTGTGTTAATCGGTACAAAAACGATTACCACTTAAAATTTTATAGAGAACTTAGCAAAAACCCGAGAAATCTTTCATATATCAGAGAGTTAAATCAGCAAAAGCAGGTTATGCTATAGAAATAAGAGTAGCTGATAAAAAAGTAGGGAGTTGGGCTTTAAAATAAAAGTGATAACTTCTAGAGAAAGATGTTGAAAGGAGTAGATATAAATGAAAACGGATCTGTTACGAAGTTAGCGCCGCTCAAGTCTATCAAATCTCTCGAAAGCAATGGATAACGCAACAAGAATGAAAAAATTATCTAGGTTAATCAAGTCGTTTATGAATAATTGAGTGATGAAGATGAGAGATAGTGATCTGTTATGAATCCGAGTTTACAATAATATTTGTTGATCAGGTAATCAATCTTAGGAACTTTTCATTTCCGTTTTATTCCACACTCATTCCTGCATTTTTTTCTGTAAATAAAAATATTCGATGAAAAAAGTAGTTGAAAGCCCTTTTATCGCCGAGTGCATCGTTATTGTCTTGTTTTCGTAGCAATATTCTATAAAACTGTAAAACCGGCGTGAATTTGTTGGATTCTGAGAAGGTAAATTATTTAATAAACATGAATCATATTCACACTACTGACCAAGTGAATACTGTTGTTTATAACTCGACACCTAGTCACTAGCAGTCTCGTGCCGTCTATCCCAGAAATCCCGAATAATATAAAATTTATTTAGAGCCTACAGTTCCAGCTAAAGCACACACAAGAAAATTGCTAGCAACGCGTGTAAAATCGGTTGGAAACGGGAATAATGCAAATTTTAAGGCATTCGGTACGGCTCTATTGAAGATAATTTTCTAGAAAAAGACAAACTCGGAGTTGTTAAATTTAATCATGCACGCCTTGTCAAGTGAGAAAATTGACCTTTGTTAAATTAAGAACAGGCCTTAGCCCTTAGGAAGCTTGTAAGGTGCTCAAATGAAAAAACTATTAACCGATTTTTTCGAGATTCTGAAATCGAGAACTACTTATACTAATATGAGGGGAAATGGGGATCCAGACATAGTGGAATAAGCGGTTAGTCGGCATCCTATGGTCCTGGAAATATTGATACTTTTCCTCAGAACTATGGTTCATCATCAGCAATCCAAGATAAACGCAAATAACTACTCTT
>JAOWAT010192211.1:0-21581 GCA_028571025.1 Longipedia americana
GCTGTCAAGAACACATCTCCAAATTCACCAGTCAACAAGTTGAAGAGTGGTCCTTAATCGAGATATTTTCAAAAGACCTAATCGAAAATTGAAAATGAGAATGAGGTCGATAATTCTCCGATATCGAAATTTGCAGAGTAGGACGCAAAGAAGTCAAAGATATCTCCAAAGAATAAAAATTCACTGGGGCGTTCTAGATTTAATTAGAACGAGAGTAAAGTGAATAAAGAGGAAGAGAAAGATCCTGGGAAACTTTATTACTTTAAGAGAAAGAATGAGCATAAGAGTCCGGCGAGAATGAAGTTATATTAGGAAGAAGAGATGTATTTTGAGGAGAATTCCTACAGATCTATTCTACCTGGAGAAGGAGGCATTGAGGAGAAGCAGAGGCCACCGATTGTGGTGGAGCCTTTGGATAAAAATAGAAACAGGAACAGGGAGACGCTACAGGTCAGGAAAAGTACTGCCTCTAAAAGGAAAGACTCCGCATTGATTGATATGATCAGGAGCAAGTATGCTTGAACTCATAGAGAAGGTGGGGGAAGTCCATTGAGGTTGTGTATGGTATCTTTTTGTTTTATTTTTCAATGATTTATCACAAAGGTTTGCCGGGATTTTTTTCATTATTTGAGTGTTCTGGAGATTTATATTGATTGAAATAGAGCGGTCATTATAATTCGCAATTTATATATCGAGAAAGTAAATCAGTGGTCATGTTCTTTGGATAGAAGATAACGGCTAACAAGCCATTTAAGGTGACTGCATCCAGTGCTAAGGGTGATGTTCTTAATTTGAGCAACGTTGCACTTGACCCTTCATCGTTCGTAACTTTCGGATATAATTAAGGAGGCCGAATTGTATATAAAACAGGAAGGGAAAATGATTTTGGTGACTGACTTAAATCGAGGATAGGGGAAGAAGTCTTCATCAATTAATGTATTTTTGAGTGTGGAAGAGCAGCCTTTTATAGTTTCGGTTAAAGGGACTGTGCATGTAATCGGATTCTTTTAGGTTGGTGGTAATTCTGTAGATTTAGGGAGGAAGTTGGACCGTTGTTCCGTCGACAAACATCCAGACCCCGTTGAACCCGACAGCAGATTGATGGAGGAGTAACACAGATAATAATGGCTAATCAAGGGGTAGAATGAGGTAGAAGGTGAAAATTAGGAAAAAGTTGAAGAATTTACATCGATCGCAAGGTCTAGACCAACTAGACGCATCAAAAAGCCATAGCAAAAATCCTCGAATGAGAAAGATTTCACGGCTTATTCCAGTCTTTTTAGAGGGATTGACTTAAAATAAGATGATGATTCTGATGACTAAGACATGATTCCGGGTGAGGAGGAGTAAGACGATGGCGATGATGATTAGGACGACTATTAAGACAATGAATAAGAGTTTGAATAGGATTAAGTGTAGGAGGCTGGTGAAGGAAAGGATGTTGACTAGAAGTAGTAAAAGGAGGGTAGAAATAAAAGGAATAGCGGAGATAAAGAAGAGGATAACCAAAAGAGGGAAAGTGGTTCCATAGTGAATGAAAAGCAGAAGGTTCCGAAAAGCTCTTTCGAGGAGACTGAAAGAGTCGAGCAGAGTGTGGCGGGCCTTCCGAGAAAGATTGTGAAGGCTGAAAGGTAAACTGAAGATGCTAGTGGTGGTTCTACTCCGAGTCCTACTCGCTCTGGAGACTAATTTAAGATTCCAATGAAGAAACCCACCTTTAAAAAATGAATCATGATTTATTTTTAAACTTCAATTTGGCATTAAGATATCGAATGAACACAAACACAGCGATCATATAAAATCATAGGATGGAAAAGAAAGCATGAGAAAGACATCTATTGATACAAGAATCACAGATCTTCAATCATTCCGGTGTTTATAACAGTGATCATTTGATCACATATAGCTTTAATTTGTTTGTTTTTGTGAGTATCGCTAAGCTAGACAAGAATGCTGTCGAAATTGTAGATTTTCATCAAGATTTACATGAGGTCATTTCTTTACCCGATCGGGACAACTTTTTGGGAATATTTGATGAGTGAATCTTGAATAAATTTTAAAGGGTTACATATGGCTTAGAGTGCTTCTTTGATGATTTCACTTTGGGCTGAATTTTTGTGTACGTCGATGCAGCGCATGAAAATCTAGATGAGATTATATTTTTTTTGAAGATGCTGAATGATGTTATAATTTCCAGAAATACAGATCGTGTTCAAGATGTAAATGGAGTTTACCAGTATCGACTACGTATAGTTAACCAAGGAATACTTTTCTTGTTTGAGGATGAGATTTTTCAATGACAAACTCGAAGATTTTATGCCAGATAACTCTTTCAAGATCTTATCCAGAGTTTCCAGTGATATTTACCAAACAATTCATAATATGAGTTTGGGCAAATGTGTCTTATTTTCCGTACTATTTGGTGATTAAAAGAGCGTCTAGAATATTGGCTCGGACAAAATCATGAACAGCTCCTTTATTTTTTGTGCTGAAAAGGTGGGAACAGACTATGAGGGCACCTTTTCTTTGGTTGGGTTGTTGGGATTTTATGTGTTCTAGTAATTTGTTGGGAATGTTAGGAGACGAAAACAGATCACTGAAGTGGATCTATATAGCTTATATGGCGATGGATTACAGAGATTCGTAAATGAGTTTCAGGGTGGAATCAGAATTGGTAGATCCGATTTACCTATCGAGAATAGGTAAGAACAGTTTGACCAAGTTTCTCGGAGGATAGACTTTGATATTAGACTTGTCATGAATCTTGAGAAGGGTGCTTATTAGCCAGAGGATAGTCTACTTGAATTAGTAGTTCTAGA
Source organism: Longipedia americana (assembly GCA_028571025.1). Taxonomy (NCBI): domain Eukaryota; kingdom Metazoa; phylum Arthropoda; class Copepoda; order Polyarthra; family Longipediidae; genus Longipedia; species Longipedia americana. Next base: position 2,820 of record JAOWAT010192211.1, read on the forward strand.
TTCCTAAATTAGCCAGATACAGTGTAACTTGAGTAGCCCCTCTTCTGACCACGACATCCCTAGTAGTGTAGTCTACACTCGCCAGGGCTCCGATGAGGATAATGTACTAGACGGTATCTGCAACATCTATTTTCTCAGCTTTGCAGAGTTCGAGTAGATGTTCGATAAACTAATACTCTATCAAGTCTTCAACAAGTTTTTGTTGGTTGCATTACTTTTCATTATAAATCATTTCGCTTAGGATTCTGGCAGCAGGACAACTGAGTTTCAGTTATTTATAATCTTGATGGAAGAGACTGGTGATTTTGCCGAGGAGGTCTATTTTTAGCCAATAATCGAATTATCCTTTGAATAGGGCTATAGACCGGTGTATTTTATCTAGAGTTGCTGACCACTACAGTTTTGGCTAGCCCATAAGTTAGAGACATCTTTAGTCTATCCACTGTTATCTCTTTTGTATTGAGTCGAGTTACTATTAGAGTACTGCTTGTTTTTAGTTTAGATTTTGTTCCATTACTTTTATTCTTTATGTTTGGAAGTAACGTGAGAGCTGAGCTTTACGAATAGAGTTTTTATACTAGTCGCGTCTTTTTCGGTTGTAGTTGTTTTCTTAGCTAGATGTGCTTGACTAATGTGAGAACATATTTTTTTATTAAAAAAATTTGTGAAATGTAATTCAATCGCGCCCTTTTGAATTATGCAAGTTTACTGATAAAGAAACAATTTTAATTTGTAAGTAAAGACAGAAAAAAAATAAATTTTTACGGGGGGGTTATTCATTGATCAAGAAATATTTGACTGTTCAGTAACGTCTGAGGATTTGGTCTACTTATGATTTGATTTTTTATCGTCTTGCGAAATCTTTTATCACATTCTGGGAGGAGATACGCGTAGCTTGAAGTTCTGATTCAAGACGCGATTTGGCTAGAGTGCTAGTCACTCGGTCGGCGGAAACCTCAGCTTCAAGTCTCGATCTTCTCAACGCCTGACTGGTGGCCTGTCTTCTACTTTCAAGCTCGATATCGACTCTTGACCTTCTCAAGGATTATTCCCTTGCAATAGCTTCGACGGCCAATTGAGTTTAGATCCTTGACCTTCTAAGCGCAGCCTATTTTGCGGCACCTTATGCCAGGATTTCTGCTTAGACTCTAGACCTTCTAAGGGCTTATTAGGTTGCAATGTCAGCCTGAATTTTTGATCTTCTGATGGCTTATTATGCGGCAATGTCTGCTTCTACTCTGGAGCGACGGAGTGACTCTGCAAGATACGCCCTTGATCTTGCAGCTTCGTATTCGAGATCTCGAGAAAGGTAGCTACATTATAAGGGAGATGGTTTACTGATAGTAAGCGTACGACATTTTCGATATCTTTATTTCTTTTAAAGAAAAATAATACTTAGCTAATAAAATTGGGATAGTATTTTTAAGTGCCAACGCTAATAAAATTAACCAAGGGCTTTTTGAATAAGTCAGGGTGGTTTGCATTTAATAACATGATTCTGAAGGAAAAATACAAGGATTTGAAATTTCAAAGATGGTTCATGAGATTATAAAGATGTGAAGGGGTTTGAGGCTGTTTTTTGACGCTTTAGGGGGTTAAAAAAGAAAATCCTAAGCATTTATGGATCAGATTCTGTCGAGAATTGAGATTTAAAGTTAGGAACCGTCGTAGCAAAGGCGGGGAACACCCGGAAATATGTGTGAATAATAGAGGTAAAGCAACTGCATGTACTTTGCTCAATGCTTTTAGTATATTTTTTTGATTCAATTTAAAAGTAGCAGTATAATTATCAGTTCAATCGAAAAAAAGTATAAATTTTAAACTTGCCTTGAAGATCATGTTGATTGATTATCTGTTAAGGTTACTGTATTGAGACTGTAGGGGAAATGCTCTAAAACATATTTTTAAGGTGAAATATTTCAAAACCCTTTAAAAACCAGTCTATACTATTACTTTCTCTTTTTTTCCCTTCGAGCTGATTCAAGGAAAAGGGTTTTAAGGATTTTTTTAATTCTTTATTCTGTTTAAAACGTTTGTCCGTTAGTATACCGTGTTTCTAAGAAAGAGTTGTTATAAGTTCAACAATGGTGACAAAGAATTTTAAGCGGATGGATTAAAAAAATAGCACGAGAGGTAAATAAACTGGGGTATTTCAAATAAACCAGTATCATGGAAGTGTTTGAGAAAGAGGCATCATTGTTTGAGAAAGTGATGGAAAATTGTAGCGAAAAAATTTAGGCATTTGCTTAAATTTTTTCACATTAGAAATTTAAATCCTTCAACAATCGTTTAAACGTAATAATACTTAATCAACACTTCAAAAAATGCCCAAGGATAAGTAAAAGATTCACATCAATCTCGTCGTTATCGGTCACGTCGACTCCGGAAAGTCAACCTCCACTGGCCACTTGATTTACAAATGCGGTGGTATTGACAAAAGAACTTTGGACAAGTTCGAGAAAGAAGCTGCTTAAATGGGAAAAAGCTCTTTCAAATATGCTTGGGTCATGGACAAGCTTAAGAGTGAGAGAGAAAGAGGTATCACGATTGATATTTCTCTCTGGCAATTCGAAAGCCCCAAATATCACTTCACCATCATTGATGCCCCGGGTCACAGAGATTTCATCAAGAACATGATTACCGGAACCTCCCAGGCTGACTGTGCCATTCTTATGATTGCTTCCCCTCAGGGTGAGTTCGAAGCAGGTATTTCCAAGGAAGGACAGACCAGAGAACACGCTCTCCTTGCTTTCACCCTTGGTGTCAAGCAGATGATTGTCTGTCTCAACAAGATGGACGAGAAGAGTGTCAACTACTCTGAAGAGAGATACAATGAAATCAAGAAGGAAGTTTCCGACTTTTTGAAGAAGGTTGGATACAAGCCTGATGCCATTCCATTCATTCCTATCTCTGGATGGAACGGAGACAACATGCTTGAGAAATCTGAGAACACCCCATGGTTCAAGGGTGATCACCTTTTGGCAGCTCTTGATAAGATTGAGCCACCAAAAAGACCCACTGACAAGCCACTCAGAGTTCCTCTTCAGGACGTCTATAAAATTGGTGGTATTGGAACTGTTCCAGTCGGAAGAGTTGAGACTGGTATCCTCAAGCCAGGTATGAATGTCTACTTTGCTCCCTCTGACAAGGCTGCTGATGTCAAATCAGTCGAAATGCATCACGAGCAGTTGAAGGAAGCCATTCCCGGAGACAATGTCGGATTCAACGTTAAAGGTCTTTCCGTTAAGGACATCAAGAGAGGTAACGTTGCTGGAGACTCAAAGAATGACCCACCCAGAGAGGTTGAAACTTTCAACGCCCAGGTTATCATTATGAACCACCCTGGACAGATTGAAATGGGATATTGCCCAGTTTTGGATTGCCACACTGCTCACATTGCTTGCAAGTTCTCTGAGATTGTTTCTAAGGTTGATAGAAGAACTGGTAAGGCTCTTGAGGAGGAACCAAAGTTCGTTAAGAATGGTGACTCTGCAATTGTTATCATGAAGCCATCGAAGCCAATGAGTTGTGAAGCATTTGCTGAATATCCTCCTCTTGGAAGATTTGCTGTCAGAGATATGAAACAGACTGTTGCTGTTGGTGTCATCAAGGCTACCACCAGAAAGGAGCCCAAGAAGGGGAAATGATTGTAGTATATTTCTCATGTATAATTCTTGATCTTCAATCTACTGATTGTCTTTTTTGTATTTCAAATAGACGAACAATGAATAAACATGGACTGATGACTGATTAAAAGGGGAGTAATTCTCAATATCTGGATGTAAAACCAATTAATAATATCAATACCATATGCGTTGAAAAAAAATGCATATATTTTTTTCGATTATTTTCCCTTCCTATCATTGACTTGTCAGAATCCTTTTCCAAAAAAATAAAATACTGGTTGTAATTTGGAATACTGATACAATCCCGATAATTTAAAATATTTTACGGAGAGGCAAGGAAAATCTTGGTTATGATTAGTTCCATTGTTTTTATTGATGGCAAGGGTGAAATCTTGGTGCATCGTACTTTTAAAGACGATATACCTCGTTCAGAAATTCAGAATTTTTGTTCAAGGTTTGTTGCGACTAAGGAGTACCGAGACAATCCTATTCTTCTGATAGATGGGGTGTCTTTCATCAATGTGCCTCACAAGGATCTCGTGCTCCTTGCTGCCACCAAATCCAATATCAACTGCGCGATGGCTGTATAATTTCTCCATCAATTTCGATCCATTTGCAGGGCTTATTTCGGAGGTTAGGTGACTGAGAAAGAGGTTAGAAAGAACCTTTCGCTGATATACGAGATACTTGATGAGGTTATGGATTATGGATGTCCGCAGTTTACTGATCCTACTATTTTGAAGACTTTTATTCAGGAAGGCGGGTTTAATGAGTAATTGCTCAGTAGTCCAGATAAGAATTCTCTAAAAAACCTGCAAGCGCTGACTTCACAACTGACTGGAGATACCCCTTGGAGAACGAAAGGTCTTGTATATAAGAAAAATGAGGTGTTGATTGATGTTATTGAAAAGATCAATGCAACTTTTTCTGCAAAAGGGAATGTTCTTCGATCGGAAGTTTCTGGACTGATCAGACTTAAAACTCTTTTGAGCGGGATGCCTACTATTAAATTAGGTATTTAGTTAGGTAATTTAGGAATGAATGATAAACTGCTGTTGGACAAGTAGTCAAAAAAGAAGGGAGTACCCACTTCTGATAAAGGGATAATAATTGATGATATGAAATTCCATCAGTGCGTAGGATTACCGAAGTTTTAAAGAGAAAGATCGATTACTTTTATTCCACCTGACGGATCTTTCGATTTAATGGAGTACAGAGTCAGTGAGAATGTGAGCTTGCCATTCAAGGTTTTACCTGTTTACACTTAGAACAATGGTAACAAGTTAAGTGTTAGAGTGAAGGTTAAAAGTATTTTTGATAAGAATTTGAATGCTTCTAATGTTGTTCTTAAGGTTCCTTGCCCGAAAACAACTGCAAATGTAGAGGTCAGCGCGCTTTTGGGAAAGGCAGTATATGAGGCTGAAAATTCGGCAATTGTGTGGAGAATCAAGAAGCTTGAAGGTTAATTCGAATGCTCTTTACAATGCGAGATTCTCTTGAGTCATTCTCTGGAGAAAAGTTGGTTGAAGCCACCTATTTCAATGGAGTTTTCGATTCCAATGTTTACTGCAAGCGGATTGCAGATTCGTTACTTGAAAGTTATTGAAAAGGCTGGATATCGAGTAAATAAACTTCACAAGACTCTGACCAAGGCTGGAGATTATTATCACAGAATTTGAGTGTAGTTTCAAGTTTCCAGCCTCTGATTTCGATCAATCTAAACAATATTAAGTTATTTGGTTTGTAATTTCATAATATAGCATAAAGAGATAGTTACTAATTTTGAAAAGAAGTAATGAAAAAAGTGTATATGGGTTCACCAAAACTGCATTCAAACTTCAAGATGTTCCGAGTGCGATATAGCAATCCCTACGAAGTATAGCAGATCAGAACGGACATAATGGACAAAATGGGTAAGTATCTTTAGAAAAACAAGGGGTAAGGATAGTGTAATATTTTTATAGACAGTTGATAAACGTGAAGGAGTTGAAGAGTTGTTCAGAATTGGTATTCTATTTTGTAACAGGGGAGGAAGGAGTTCATGACAATTGGGAGGAATACTTGAGGAGCAATCTTTTGAGGGGGTACAACATCATACCGAATGTTATTTAATTGGGGCCTTCTTATTGATTCAAGCTATGAGCTTTATTTGTTTGCTATACGTTTTTGGTTTAGAAAAAATTGAATATTTTTGTTTATTTTCTAGCAGTTAATAATTCTAACGTTGTTTTTTTTGAGGGTGTGTCAAATTCAAATTATAAATTTGTAAGCAATGTCCAAAAATAAACGAACCAATCCCTGCCGTTCTCAGAGTCGTAAATTACTTCCAACATTCCAATCCCATATATCTAGTAACAATCCAGTTTCATCGACCTTTAAAATGCCGAAAAAACAATCTGAAAAGTACATAGACTCTCTAAATCAACACAACCGTGGAAAGACTCTCAATAATAAGAGTGAGATCCAAAAAAAGATTCCAAAGATAATTGATGAGCTTTAGAAAAATGTGAAATAGCTGAAAAAACAGTTTCAGGATCGACAACATAGCAACTATTCATCAATATCGGGAGCGATTCATAGGAAGGGATCTTTGCAAAGGATGAGGAGTCAAACAAAAATCGGATTTGAGCAAAACTGTTCAACTACCACGCAAGATGTCGAAGACATCAGAAAATCCTATGCAAGTATATACGGTAGGAACACAAGTAATTTGGTCTAGTTGTATAATTTTTATAAGAAAGGAGTGTAGAAAAGTACTGGGATTTTGGGATCATTGTCGATGTCAAACAAAGCTTACTCTATGTCAATGTAAAAAGTCTATTGAGGTTATTTTTAGGACTGGAAACAATCACACTGATATTCAAGAGCTGCTTGAAAAATCGAAGTAGAAATCGAAGTCTCGAACTCCAATTCTGAATATGCATGAACTAGACTTTAAAGAAGCCAGTTGTTAAAAATTAAAAGAGGAGAAAAGTAGTTCCAAGAAGCAAGGATACAAATAAAAGGCTAAGAAGGGTCAAGAAGCTCGAGTTGCTGTGGTTAATCCTTTTCTTGAGAGTGCTGGGGTATAGTACAATTTAGGAAGAGACGCGAAAAAACAGTCTAGAAAGGTAAAACGCGATTTTGTTAACATAAATAGTCTGCTACTGGAAGACCCCGATCAAACATAGAGTAAGAAGTCGCCATTCATTGCAAAACCGGTCAATAAGTAGCCAAAGATGTAGGTTGTAAAAAAAGAGAAAAGTAAAGACAGAATTCATTAGCATTTGGAAAGAATGCAGACGTCTAAATAAAACATTCAACTTAATAACATCCAGTAATCAAATAAGGAGTCGAAAGAGAATAGTACAAAAAAATTGACTCCGAGTAGCAAAAAGTTCCATATTCCTTAAAAGCATAGGAATAAGCTGTCGGGTGAGGTTGATTAAATTTCTGAAATTAAGGAGAGTCGAAGGTAGATTGAGAATTAGAGATATTAATACCCTGTTCTTATTAGTTTCGGAAGGAACTAGTCGAACTAGAAAACTGCCGAAAAGGAGAAAGACAGGGAGAATAAGGGACTATAAAGGAGTCCTTACCAATCTTCGGCAAAAAGCAAAGCTAAATCCTCTAATAAAAAGTCATCAAGCAAGAAGAAGGAGTAAAAGAAAAGCTCCTCTAAAAAATCAACTGCTAAATTGAACTAAGCGATCTTTTTTGAGAGATAAAGCGAATAAAAAAAAGAATTTCCAAAAACACACAAGTTTTAGCATTCTAAATATTATGTAAAGCCAATACCCAACCGAAAACAAGTTTAGAATAGTTTAGACGGGCTTTAGATAACGATTAAGTAGAACTCTATCTCAAAATGCCCAGATTTGGATTTTATTCCTTTAGATATTTGAAATATTAACTCATACTGTAATTTCATTTTATTATTTATGAGTTCGAACAATTGGATTTCCATATCATATCTAAATCATAGTCTGGACTTGACGGCACTGAAGCCAAGGATTTTAGCGATTCCCTCTCCAAATTCAGGATCAGCCTTGTAGAAGTTCTTGACTGCTCTTTCCTGGATGTCTCTGGGAACCCCGTTCATATGTGCAGCAGTATTGCTTATGGTGTGCTTCCTCATGGTGTCATCGAAAACTTTTCTGAACAAGTTTCCTGGTTGTTTGAAGTCGCAATTGGGGTGGTTTGGTTTGTGTCTCTGGACGAGACCAGTCACTCTGTATGGCTCATATCTGGCTTCTTTGTTAAATTCGAAGGTGTTCCTTCCTGCGGAGGAGTTTGGTTCATAATTGATATCAGATCCTAAATTTTATCTACAATTTACCTGCGTTTCCATCGACCCTCATAGGTCCGTCTCTGAGCCCATTCTTGATTTTAGCTCTGTAAGGACAGTTAATTGGAATTTGTTCGTAATTGGCACCCAATCTGTGTCTATGAGTATCAGGATATGAGAAGAGTCTCCCCTGGAGCATCTTATCAACAGATGGTTCCATTCCGGGAACCAAGTGTCCTGGTGAGAAGGCGGATTGTTCGGTATCAGCGAAGTAGTTATCGGGCCACCTGTTCAGAACGAGAGTTCCCACTGGAATAAGTGGGTAATCTCCGTGAGGGATAATTTTGGTAACGTCGAAAATATTCCATTTGTAACTGAAAGCATCTTTTTCTGGCATCGCTTGAATGAAGAGATCCCACTCAGAAGTTTTGCCGGATTCTAAGTGACTGGCAAGGTCTCTGGTTGCATAGTCTGGGTCTCTGTAAAGATCGATGGCTTGTTGATTGGTCAAGTTTTTGATTCCAGATTTAGTTTTGAAGTGAAGTTTAATCCAGAAAGCTTATCCATTTTTGTTGATCCATCTGAAAGTATGAGAGGAATATCCATTCATGTGTCTGTAGCCATCAGGAGTTCCTCTATCACTCATCAAAATGGTGACTTGGTGGGTTGACTATGGACTAAGTGACCAGAAGTCCCAGGCACTTAATGCTGATGGTAGATTAGTTTTGGGATTTTTTTTTTGTGAGTGGATAAAATCAGGGAATTTGGATGGATCTCTGATGAAAAATACGGGAGTGTTGTTTCCGGTCATGTCCCAGTTTCCTTCTTCGGTGTAAAATTTGATTGCGAATCCTTCGATAATAATATTTGAGTTTACCTCGAGGGTCTCTCCATGTATCGGGTGATCCTTTCTACCCTGCGACGGTTGAGAATCGGGTGAAGACAGGTGTGACTTTTCCAACGGTGTCAAACACTTTAGCTTTGGTATATTTGGTGACATCGTGGGTAACTTTGAAATATCCGTGAGCTCCGGCTCCTTTGGCATGTACAACTCTTTCGGGAATTCTTTCTCGATCGAAATGTGCCAATTTATCGATGAGATGGAAGTCGGAGATTACTACTGGTCCATATTATCCAGCGGTGACGGAGTTTTGATTGTCGTCGACTGGTTGACCTGTTGAAGTGGTAAGTACGGTGCCTTTGTGTGACATCACAATAGATATTATTGCTTAAAACTCTATCAAAAAATTGAATTTAAATTTTCTATTGTATGGATCATTGGTTATGATTTTTTTTAAGTATTGCTTTGAATTTAACTTTAAATACTGCATTTTTTGTTCACCATGAAATATGTAGGTTGTACTGTATTGAAAAAAACTGTCATGAATTAAACTTGTCTTTGATTATATTTTAAGTTTTATAAATTAGAGAAATTGCGTTCGAAAAATAGTAGTTTCTAATTTAAATAAAAAACTTACCAAAAAATATCCTAGTAATGGATATCAGCTTCACAAGCACCCTTGCGGGGAGTTAAGACAGATGGTAGGGCCCAGATGCAGATACATAGGTAATTGGTTACTTAAATAGAATATTGTTGAAGGGAGGTAGGGAATTTAGCCTCTGAACCTGAGCCAAATTGGAAGACCCGGATAGGGGCTCGGGAGAGCTTATGACAAGTTACTCTTAGAGGCGAACAAAATCCAGGACCAAGGCAAAAGGAATTCTGTGATTGAAAAATTAAGGAGTGCTAAGTTGATCATTGATGGAGGCGAATAACGAGGAGGTGTAGGTGAAAGAGATATATGGTTTTTAGTACAGAAAAATAGAAAGCTTGATGAAAAGGTTCGGGAACTTAAATCTGAACTGACTTAGTTTGACCAATATAGAAAGCTCTATTATGACTCAGAGGAAACTGTTGGAAAACTACAAAGTTTGGTCTCCGATCTTCGGTAGGAACTTAGGGATAAGAACGCAGAGCTTCAAAGTCGGACCACCAGGATCGAAATACTTCAAATTTAGAACGCACATCGGCTCGAAAATTAGGAAGTGAGTTTTTAATCCAAGGTCAAAGAACTTAAAGCCTAGCTCACACGTCATCAACGGGAATCTAAATCCAGGATCGACAAACTTTAAATTTAAAAAATAAATTTTTAACTCAAGATCAAAGAACTTTAAGATTAGTTCGAAAGTCACCGTCGGGAATTCGTTCGTGGATTCAAAGAGTTTTAAGATTTGAACAATTATCGCTAACAGGAATCCAGTTACAAGGCCAAAGAACTTTAAGCTTGCAAACAGGAATTCACACGTCGCTAGCAGGAATTCACACGTCGCTAGCAGGAATTCAATCGCAGGAACTAAGAAGTTTAAAATTAGTTCACACGTTACCAAAAGGAATCTGATTGTGAGATCAAAAAACTTTAAGCTTAGTTCAAACGTAACTATTAGAAATCCATTCATACGATCAGAGAACTTCAAACTTAGAAAGTATTTCTTCAGTCCAAGATCTAAGAACTTCAAACTTAGTTCACACGTCGCTAACGGGAATCCAGTCGCAGGATCTAAAAACTTTAAAATTAGAAAGTAGGTCTTCAAGCTTGCATCGATCGTTATGTAAAATAATTTTTAATTTAGGATGAATCTTTTACGCGAAGGTTTATTCATGAGAAAAAATAACTTTAAAATCAAGTCAAAAAACTCCAAACAAAGTGTTAACAACATGAAAAATTAGTAACTAAGGTTCGTAGATACCGCATGCTTTTTCAAGAAAGAGAGGATTGGATCGTTGATCTTTAAGAAAAATATGCTTAACTTGAATGCTAGTTTCGTCGTATTTCAAAACTGACTCATGGTTGATCTTGAAATAAATCAATACTTCCTTTATTCATTATGAATATCTATACTTTGAGCCTATTCGTTCGATAAGACTCTTTTATATGGAATACATCATTGTAAATTTTGTAAAATGGCACGCGAATTAATTATAAAAAAACAAGTTTCCGCAAAGATAGTCTGATAAAGATTAAAAAATGCCACTAAAGAAATCATAGCAGCCTTAAGTGATAAGATCTCATAACCTGTAGTAACAGCAGCGAGTCTCATTTACAAACAAGTTAGATGCAGTCGCTCGAGAATGGTTTTCCGTATTTAACACTTCACCAACATTATCAAATTTGCTGGAGATAATTGCAGATTTTTACCTGACCTTTGTTACTGTTGTGTTGAATAGGCGAAGATTGGGTGAGGAGTACACTTACACGACCTTGTTTCGTTAGAAAGATTATTAGTATGATGGGGTTCCTATGACTCGGAAAAATAGAGTTGGATTTGTGTTGTTATAAGTCGCTAATAGGAATGTCGTGTGGAAGGTCATTGGATTTTTGATTAAGTTGAGGAAGAGTGGGAAAGCTCGGGTAGGTAAATGCAGTGGGGAATAAAACCAGCAATCTGTTGGGAGGATGCTGATGGGGTTTAATTTGGATGATAGTCCACAGGTGTTTGCAATTCAGAAAAATCTCAAATTTTTTTTTCTGATGTTGTATATGCTGAAGTGGAACAAGTATTACAATTTTATTGAGAGTATGTTCAAAATTGAGCATATCTATACTTTTAAAAATGCGAAGGATAATGTTATAGAGTACAAAATTGAGGGATATATGCTGTTGGTTGTGTTTATCGTTAAGTTGGTTCGGTTTTTGAATGAGGTTGTCAAGGATGTTTTCAGGGGTTCGGATAAAGGGAGGCAAAAAGATGTGAAGGAAATGGAAGAGGGGAGACCTGGATAATAGGAAGATGGCGGAAAGGAGGATACCTAGCTTTGCAGACTCTGTTACGATGGTATAAAATTTAAGACTGCAACTGTATGCGGACATATATTTTGTTGGTAGTGTATTATAAGGACTGTATAAGCTACCTAGGAGTGTCCAGTTTGTAGGGCAGCATGTTTGCCAAGATAATGTGTTCAATTACGTAATTTTTGAATATTTTTGTATATTTCGGTACTTTTTTTTGTAAGGTAATAGACCAATCACCTACCAAATATTCGAGATTTTTGGAGGAAAAAAAACGTTCGTGTCTCCTTGAAACGAGAAAAAAATAGGGTTTGTTCAATAATCCATAACTTAAAGATTTTTATATTGCGAGTGAATTAGGGATATGATGGGGAAGGCAAACAGCAAAAAAAGGTTGGAGATTACCTGCCAAATACAGAAACTTTCATCAGGCAATCGGATAAAAGTCAGTTAAATATCAGAGTTTTATAAATTAACAATAGCATCATTGAGTAGAGCGATTATAATTAACGACTAAGAAACAAATTTTAATGAAGAAATACTCATCTTATAAAGCATACCCGAAAATTAACTTATCCCAGTCTCAATTGGGAGTGTTAAACATGACGAAGCAAATTTACCCGACTACAAATCGCCGGAAACCGTAGCTGGATTTTAAAAATAAAATATTGGGAATCAATTCGAATCATAGTTAAACCAATACAAAAAAGGGTCGATAATGTAATATCAGGGAGACTGTTGGATATGTGAGCACTGCAGGTTACATCAATGGGGATTATGGGACAAATGTCGGGAAAACGAGCAAGACTAGGACAAGACAGATTCCAACTCAGGAGCCGAGTTTGCACAAGACAGTCAGTGAAAAGAATATCTTGAGGATTTAGACCAGCAACCATGGATCTCCAAGGGATCATGTTTCCAATTTGCATTGCAATAGAAATTACTCGTACTCTAACTTGTATAAAAATTCAAAATCGCCAAGGTCAAATAGTCCACAGGTAAATATGAACTCTCCGAAGGCAGGTACAGACTACTAGACAATGAAGGAGAAGATATAGAATATTGCTGGAAAGTTGCAGGAGATCAAGAGGGAGAAGGAGAGTAACGAGAGGAGGAAGAAAGACAGGGAGATTTGGAGGGAAAAGTAGAGATAAAAGGACAAAGATAAAGAACAGGGAAAGAACAAGGTTGCTAGCAGGAGTGCCTAGCTTTTGGAGATGACTAAACATATAAAAATAGCTGCCGAAAAGTAGAATATCAGGGATTTGTATAACCATGTTTCGAAGGATGGAAGAGGGAACGATTTGGATGAGAAGGAGCTTCTCATGGAAAGAGTCAGGAAACATACTACTGCCAGTAATTATACGATCAGAAATGATTCTTTGGAGAAGTATTAGAGGAAACAAGGGAAAACCCCAATTGTTAAAGAGGACAAGAACAAATCCACGATTGTCATTTCGAATCTTGAAAAGGATCGTTAGAAGCAGGAGGCCAACGGCAGGAAAGATAAATTCAATCCTTCTTAGAAATTGAGTGACTATGTAACAGCTTACAACCCCTAACCTGCAACAATGAAACATGTCACTCAATGTACCTCAGAAGTGAACCTTTTTAAGTCCAAGCACAATTAAAAAAGGAACTAATATTATGTCGGATCAGTTGTAAATGCTTTTATGACTAAACGTCCAAATTCTTTTGATTAGTTGTGTAGAAATCACATCCTAGCTTCAATGGATATTCTGAGGTTCATGAAGGAGAACAAAATAATAAATAATGCGTTAACCAAACAGAAAAAACCGATAAAGCTTCCACCTCTTAAAAGCAATAGATCGCATACTTTAATTTTTGATTTGGATTAGACATTGATTCACTGCAATTAGTCGTCATAGACTCCATGTGACATAATTTTGCCGATAAAATTCCCTTAGAATATGCTGATAAAAGCTGGAGTTAATATTAGACCATATGCTGTGCAGTGTTTGAAAGAGCTTTCAAGATACTTTGAGATTATGGTTTTCACGGCTAGTCACGAATTCTATGCGAATGAAATTATCAATTATTTGGATCCTAAGAAAGAGTATATTTCACACCGTTTTTTCAGGGACAGTTGTCATAAGACTGAACAGGGATTTTATGTGAAAGATTTGCGTGTTATTGACAGGGACCTGAGTAATATTTTGTTGGTTGATAATGTAATTTGTGTTTATTACTTTAGGCAGCTTATAGTTATGGGTTTCAGCCTGAGAACGGAGTTCCTATAGTTCCTTTTTACGATAATAAAGCAGACTTATAGTTGAAAAATTTGATTCCTTATATCAAGAGTTTTACTAAGGAGAGAGATGTGAGAGTTAAGAACAGTCAGGTTATGGGGATACACAGGTATACAGGTTTTAAGACCGAAGAGCAGCTGATTAGTTAGCTGTATTTGTGATTCTTGGGTTGATTGCATTACTAATTTAAAATAAAATCACGGAAATAGAATTATAATTGATTAAAGTCAGCTAGGGTTGTAAACTCTTCTAAATTAGACTGCATTTCAAAACTCAGAATTACGAATTACTAAAGTAAATAAAGTATCAAATTGGTAAATCAAATTTATACGTTTTTTTTCTTTGAGCATTTATAAACCTCTTCAACTATGAACATCGATTCAAATATGGACTTGACATGTTTGCCTCCTTTACCTCGGAGACCTTGTATTTAGGGAGCGATGGTTCCTTTTGTTTAATCCCTGGTTTTTTTCTTGTCTTAATCGCGCAACTGCTAGTTGAAGGGGATGGTGTATTTTTTCTAATCGACGCATTTGTTATGTTTTTTTATGTACTACTTGGATTTACTGAGAGATTTATTTAAAAGACTATTGCCAGAGCGGATGTCTTACCGATTTCGCCACAGCTGTTGATATCTTTTCATTTTTTTGATATTGCGAATGTCGACGGTTTGGTCTTGAATCGTTTAGAGTGGGTCTTTTTTGTGAATTTGCTTGTCTATTTTTTTACGACTTTCGGGGTTGACATCTATTGTTCTGAATTTTGAGATGCTAGGGAGTTAGATTGTCTGGCTGTGATCTCTTTTTGTGATTGAACTGATCCCTGCAAAAGACCTCTCGTTCTACAGATCTCCAAGTATTGAGGAGCTCTGTGCGGTGATTCCTTTTGGCATTTATACGGTTTAAGATTGTATGGTTGCAGTGTTTAAGTTGTAAGGAGATTATTGGCGATTTAGTTATCGATATTTATGGCTGGAGGTCATTTTGAAAAAGCTGGAGAGGTCGGTTGAGCGTTCCTCTTTGACTGATTTGCGGGTGATAAAATAGCTTCTTTTAGAGTGGTTGGATCGGATTGATTGCGTTTAGTGAGGTGTACTGGGCATCATTGGGTTTTATTGTGAAGAGATATTATTAATTGTTATTTCTTTTTATTAATTGAGGACGTCACAAATAGGTAGGAAGGATAAGGGTCGGATTTCATTTCATTTTATTTCCATTAAATTTCTGTAAAAGACTGTGGTTAGTTCGGATTGAGTATATTTTATATATTTTAACTTCGAGAATATTGATTTGACTCAGTTTGGTTTTTAGAGTCTTTTAAAAGTTTTTTGATATTTTTTAGCTCCCTATATTTAATTGATATCTTCTAAAGACATAGGGAGACAATTCAATGGGAATAATACATCGGTTTGCTTGATGCAAAAGAGTCAGTTCATAAGCTAATAGCGGTTTGCTAGTGTTGGTGTGTCGATTGTCAGATGGAATGGGTAAATTCGGATTTTTTTAAATATTGACCATTTATAGGGGTAGTATAAAATTTAGAATCCTCGATTTTTGGGACAAAAATAGAACGCAAATCTATAATCATAATCTTTAGATCGGGAAAGGCAATGAAACTCAGAGTTGTGAACGGCTGTCGCAGCTACACTGAACCTCACTTCTATGAGGAAGACTCCCTCGAATAGGAGAGAACCGATAAGAAGGTACCTCGAAAGCTGAAAGAATTTTCTCTGGAGGAGTCCAAGACTTCTGGAAAAAGAAAAATTTTGAAAGGGTAGGAGGTAAAAAAAGAAAATTTGGATCCCGAATAAATTACTCCACTTGAACTAAGGCGCAGGGCAAGAGAACTAGTCTGTAAAATAAACAGCGGAAAGAGCAGAAGCAGGAGTCGTTCTCAGAAGGGAAAGTACATGATTCTCACGCAGTATTAGAAGGAAACAATTGTCGAATATAGCTTTAAGACTAGTTTGAAGCGAGCCTCTTAGAAATTTGGAGTTTCTGTCAATAATGTCATCCGATGGAGAAATAGATGCTAGCGAAAGGTTGGGGCTGGTAGGAGGATCAACGATATAGAAATGGAAAATGCACTTGTCGGATGGATTGCGCTTCATGAGAAAGAGTCGCTCAGAAAAAGGGATATTCAGGGTATGGCAATAAGATTGACCAATTCAATTTAGTTCAAAGCCAGCAAAGGGTGGTATGAAAGGTTTGTAAAAAGAAATCCTCTTATTGAATCCTATATTAGCCGAAGATCGCTTTCCCAAAGTACCCTTCTTTTGTATTATAGCAAAAGTTTTGAGGTAGCTTCAGGTTAAATTGGAAGAGTAAAACATGGAAATAACTTAAAGAAAAGACTCTAAAGAATAGGAGTACGAATTTATTTAGAGAGAAAGCGAGAATCCAGAAGTCAAAGAACGAGATAGCAGGAACAAGATTGAATCACCGGTGAGTCTGCCTGAAAAAAATAAATGTTTGGGAAGGTCTATCGTTTCAAGAACTGTCTAGCAGACTATTCTGTGCTCCGAAAACGATAAAGAATCCCATATTCTTATGGATTCAAGATCAAATATCTTGTCATAAAATGGTGTATCAATTGAACCAGTTCGGAAATGCAACAGAAATCACGTTTTTCCTGGTGAAAAGTCCGAGTTTCCTTTCAAGAAAAATCTACGGAATCCCGAAGATAGGGACGACGGTCAGAAGGAAAATTATATCGAAATAGAGGGTGATGTTTCAGAAATGGAGACAATTCAGCGGTTTCCTCTGTTCACAGGATGGGAGAGTAACTTTATGAGAAAAGAGGAGGCAATGATGAATGTTCACGATATATCATCGAGCGATGATAGGAATCTATACGATGTACTAAGTTTGGACGATAGCAGGTACAAAGAATGATTGATCTCTGATAGTCTTGTGATTTGCTAGTGACTATTGGCACAATATTCTGATTTAATCATTACACTTTTATGATATAAGTTAGGAATGGTGAGATATAATACCTAGCACGGATGCCCGAGCGGTCTAAGGGGTCGCACTCAAGATGCGATGTGGCAACACTCGAGGGTTCAAATCCCTCTTCGTGCATTTTTATTTAATATTTTTAACAAAGAGAAATTTTTCGATGGAAAACAATATAAATTTTTATCCCTATTCTTTTATATTGGAGGGTAGTTAATAAAAATCGGTATCAAAAGTGAATTGCCATGTATTTTTTTGCTTTGGAATGAATTCTGACGATATAATCCTGCAACAAATTATTAATAATAATAATAATAGGATATCAAGGAGAAAGTAATGACAGATACTAAATTCAAATATGCTGATTGTTTGTTTGAGGCAAGATTACAGAAACCCGGTTTTTTCAGATTGCGTAAAAAGTAATAGTTTTATCTTTATGTTTCTCCGAACTACATGATAATAAATCACGAACCATATGCGAAAAAACCTTAGATAATGTTGGAGTTACTTCCAACGGTGCATGTCAAGTGGTTATGGTAGACTAAAAAAACATCGATTCTGAGGAGCTAAAAAGGGGAGGGCAAAAATCAATCAGCCAGTTATATTAAAGGGTTTATTATAGAGACAGATGGATTTGTGAGGTAGTTTATAGCTGAGAAGGTGGTGTTGCAAATGCTGAAATAGAGGTTGCAGGAAATAGTGTTGCAGTCGGATTTCCATGATTAGTATGTGCTGGGGAACTACCTGGATAAGGGTAACTACGCGATGGTTTATAAGTGTACGAAGAAGGATAATGGGAAGTAGTATGCGGTGAAGATATTGGAGAAGGAGCGGTTGAAATCGATGAAGAATGGCAAGGTAACATTTTAGATGAGTGATTTAGGAATCGGTATTTAATGAGCTTAAGATTTTGAGAAAACTGAATCATCCGAATTTGATGAAACTGTACGAGGTTTATTAGGATCGAAATAAGTATTATTTCGTGTTGGAGTTGCTGAAAGGGATTACTCTTTTCAAGTAGATTCAGGCTAGAAGGAAGAAATCCTAGTTGGACTTTAAACCGCATCAGATCAGAGCTGTTCTGAGACAGATCCTGGAGGGGCTTAGTTACCTCCATTCCAACAATATCATGCACAGGGATTTGAAACCAGAAAACATATTGTTTAGCGAGAAAGGCTGTTTGGAGAGAGGTGATGGTGGAAATGGTTTGAAACTGGTAGACTACGGATTGGCGACATATCAGCATGAGAAACATATAATTTTTACGAAGTGTGGAACTCCTGGCTTTGTTGCTCCGTAAGTGATAGTCTATGATTAGAGAGAGGCAATTTACCAGGTCAATGTGGATATGTTCAGTGTTGGGGTGATATTTCATATTTTATTGGTTGGGGAGCAATCTTTTCCTGGAAGAAGTCGAAATACAATATTGAGTAAAAATAAGGAGTGTAAGTTGGATTTCAAATCCAAGAAGTATGAGGCTGTTGCTAGTGATGGGGTTGATTTGTTGATGAAATTGTTGGAGAAAAATCCTGATAAGAGAATTTCTGCCAAATAGGCATTACAACACCCATTTCTGACGAAGGATAAACCGATTTTCAAGTTTAAGAAATCTTACAAATAGTAGCCAATCTAAAGCAGACCTCAGTTGATGCAAAAATACCTAAATTTTGAAGACCAGATCGAGGACAGTCGAGGGACTGGACTCAACAGCACAAAAGATCAATAAATTGAGGACGACTTAGACGATTATGACCCATTTTCATATTCGATAAATTAGATGCCAAGTGAAAGAGATTTCGATAGCTATTCTGTGGGTTCAAGTGGTATAAGTTCTAGGATGAGAAAAGAGTCCTA
>JAOWAT010193322.1:0-21565 GCA_028571025.1 Longipedia americana
TTTCGCAAAATTTTTTCAAAAACTGAGCGATATTTTTCCGAAAACTGAGCAAAAATTGGAAAACTGAGAATTTTTTTAGTAAAACTGAGTTTTACGAAATTTCCAAAATTTTGAACATTTTTAACCATTCCAAAATATATTGATATATTTTTGTGAAAACTGAGAATTTTTTAAAAAAACTGAGAAATTTTTTCAAAAACTGTGATTCAAAATGCTAAAACTGAGCATTACGAAAATTCCTCAAATTGGCCTCATTTAGAAAGCTGCGAAAAAAAGCCTGATTATTCATGCATTTTATGCAATTGTTGTCCTGAAAAACCTCATGACTAATGATGACTTGAAAAGATTATGGGGCTGGGGCAAATCAAACTATAAGTATAATCTCCATCAAAAAATTTCATTCAAAAATTGATTAGGACTCTCAAAAAACATTCCTGACTGCCAGTGAGGGACTAGATTGTGGACAGTGTAAGTTAAACTAATACATTGAGATGATACTTTTATACGTACTTAGAGAATGTTTTTAATATAGTTTTTATTTAGTTTCCAAAAAATAGAGCGTGTATATTGTATAATCATGTAATATATGTTCTTTTCTTATACTAGATGCTAAGATTCAAATTAACTTAGATCAGAAATTTGACAGACATAGCACCATTTCCTTTCACTAGATCAAAATTGTGTATTGCAATTGTTTCACCATCAATCTTGGCCCTTAATTCATATTTCCCCAAAAATCCTCTTGACATCAGCGATGTTCCCGGAACAATCTTGCTAAATTTGGTCTTTGTCCACCACTCTGATTTGGTGAGAGGGATAAATTTATCACCTGAAAATACAGATTTAATCAGAATGTTTCACTTCACACAAGAAAGATACTCAAAGTCTTAGACAAGCTCTGGAGCTTAGGTATTTTAGACCAAATACCCATAACAATACCAGTGCTGCGTTAACTTACAGATGATGAGAACTTTGCAGTTTTTAGTTACCTATTTGCAGGTTTTAATTACTTCTTTGCAGTTTTTGGTTACACATTTTGCTTTCTCAAAATCAATGAAAGAAAGACAGGTGTTTATTTTAATAATTTATTTTCTCATTAATATTAAACACAATCGGGTTTACTTTGTGGTTTTCATCTGGAAAAATTCTAGTTCTAATGCTATATTTGAAGTGGAGAGGAGAATTCAAATTCAAATCGATAAATATATAATCTTCGTTTAATTCGGATTTGCTGTATTGTAAGGCTTTTTGTAAAATATCTTGTTTTTTAGGAAACAATTGATTTCCTAAAATTTTTAAGGTCAATGTATCGCTTTTGCTATATGTGAGAAGGATGTTTGTACTTCCTCTGGTTAAAATTTTGCTCAGATCCGAATTAAATAAATGTTGGGTAATTAGAACACAACTTAATAAATGGTGGTGATTTAAAGAATTGTAGATGTTTTCAATAATTAATGAATTTGAACGTAGGGTTAAATACTGATCGTCGAAGCACAAAATAACATGGTTTTTATTTGGTGAAATAATGTTTTCAGGATTTGGAATTCCTTCTATTACTGTTAGAATTGAACATTTATTTTTGAAGTCTTGCAAAAATTCCTGTCTTTCATAGGCACTGCCTTCTGGAATCGAGTAATACACTTTTTCTAATTTTTCACTGAATAAGTAGTCTCTGTGACAGTCGCTCACCATATTTACAAAATTTGTAGTTTTTTTCGACATTGAGATTCCGTACACTAAGATTCTCGCCGGTAGTTTAATTAGAAAATCCGAGTAATTTACTAATTTTTTTTCATCCATGATTTGAAGCTGTTTATTCTTTTTGTGTTAATTTCAAGGCTTGGAGAGTAGATGGAATTTATAAAAGTTTCATAATCTTGGAGAGGATTTAGGTTTCTATGGTAGTATGTGTAAATTACATGCCAGCCGCAGTTTTGGTCTTCTAGATGTTGCAATTTGTCGATATTTATAATTTTAGGATTTTGTTTTGTATTTTCAAATATATGTTTTGAGTGTTCATATCCTAAGCTATCATAAAATTCTAAACAGTCATTGATAGGCTGTTTATAAATTAATAGCCAATGCTGATCTGAATTTAACACAACAAAGCAGCCTTTTTTTATTTTCTTAGGAAAATCTTCTGCAAAGAAAAGCCCTTTTAAATTTTTTGAATAGTTAGGGGAGCTTTTCTTTAGATGATTAACGAGTTCATATCCAAACATTTCTACATTTTACCATCGTAGTCCATTGTGATGTTGCGGTTGACATCGATGCTCAAAGTTCCACTTGTTTCATACATTGAAAAGAGACAGATTGGCTCATCCAGCACTTTTTCAAACTAGGTGCGACAGTTGAGTTTGAAAATTATTTCAAAACATTTTAGTATTTGAAGCAGTTTAAGAAGGTGTTTTTTAAATATTTAGGAAATGTGGCATTTTGAAAAGAGTTTCAAATTCAGCTGTCTTGCCTTAATTGATAAACGGGTTGGACCGGCACGTATGCTTTTTGCCTTCATAGGGTCACTTGCTATATATGACGTTGAAAAGTCAAAAGCTGTTATGAAAAATCCTGATAGATAGTCATGGTAGGTTAATCCTGGCGATATTTTGTTTTCTCCTGAAATAAATAGAAAATAACATAGGTTAGCTTAGAATTTAAAGAAAAAAACAATTTAATATATAATTTTATTTTTGCTTCTTACTGTTGTAGTTCAGAGAAGTAATTAGATTGAAGTATGAAGTTAATGATGATACGTCGTTATTTCCAATTTCTTGGAGAAATGTTAAGTCTACAGAATTTAATTGCATGCTAATTTCTTTCACTTCATTTCCTGGTAGAATTTCAACTCCGAAGTTGTGTGGGTTGCTGTCATAGCTTCCAGAGTACACTTTTTGTGGGATCATAAATATTAGCACTCTTTCTGGCATTCTAGGGCCACATATTTCAGATGTGCTAACAAACTCTTTTGTTCCAGCTGCTATAGTTGTCATTCTTAAATTTTTCGGATATACCATAATGCTGGAAGGTGTTGAAGATAATTTTGAAGTGATATTGCTGTATAAGCTCGGTTGCAAGTCTGCGATTGGACATAAAAGGTCGAATCTTTCAATTTCAAATCTAAAGTCATCTTTGGATGTTGTCCCATCAGGAATATATGTAAACATATAATATTCTGGATTTGCTAGAGTTATTTCAATTGTTATTTTAACTGAGTTTAGGATTGACCCTTCTTGGACTACAAAAGGGGTAAGTAGACGGGCAATGAATTTTGTACAATCTGTTTTATATTTTCTGGATTTATTAGGGTCATTTTTATCTACTTCCATGAAAAGATCTCTTCTGTCTTTTAGTCCTGGATTTAACATTGTAGATCGAGATTGATAATGATATGCATAATCTTTAGCAAAGCCTGAACTCAACATCACTGTTTTCTTCATTTCATCTGATGTTGAAATCATTTCATTTACATAAGACAGCATGTTATATCCATCCGATTGAGAATAGACATTTTTTCCATTTAGATACATTTTAAAACCTCTAATGCAAGATAAAATGCATGGATTTATGGGAGCTGTTATAATTTCATTGGATTCAGGAGCAGTACCATCAGCATGGGTGATTTTGACACAGGTTTCTAAAGACAGGTATTTTAAAAGATAGAAACTTTTGCTCTGGTAGCCATCAAATTCAAACGTGTGTATTGTGGCATTTTTTAGAGAAGCTTTTGAGCTTTCTCTTTTCCATCTAATTTGCGACAGTTGAGCTCAAAACATTTTTTGAAAAATTGCCAAATAAGCTTTTTTAAAAAGAACAATTTTTTATAAAATGTTTTGAATTTGACTGTCGCACCTGACATTCATAAATCTTGAATCAATTGGGACTTTTTGAAAATATTCATTTTCAGTGTGAAACTCATGGGCTTCTATTGCTGAGTTTTGTTGAATAACATCAGTCATTTTTTATCTGCGGTTTAAGGTTTTACAAGTCTGCGAGTCTAATCGTAGTTGAAGTAGTGCCCTTTTTCGCTCTTTTGGAATTTAGATTGGGATTTTGTGTTATTTTTATTTTTTCTTTTCTTTGGCTCTTCAGAGTTTATTAAATAAGAACCGTTTTTGCTATTATTTGATTCTTCAGGTATTTGGATTTTGTAGTTTAAACTATAGCTTTTGCAATCTAAAACGTCTAATTCTTTTCTTTTTTCTAAATCATAGACACTTGGTCCTTTTGCACTTCCAAAACCTTCTTGATTGTCTATGTTATTTTGAGAATTTTTTTCCTCATCACTTTCAGATTCGATTTTTTCAATTTCAATATTATTTTTGATTTTTTCTGAATCGGGCTTCTTCAGCTGTTGAAATTCTTTGTGAGGCTGAGTGAAAGAAAGCTTTCTATTGAAATAATTATAAAAGTTCATGTTGTTTCAATTTTCATTTATTTAAATGAGTTATTTGCAGATTGATAAAACGTTTCCAACTCATAGAGGGGGCGGTTTTTTCTTTGCTTTTATAATTTTTAAAATTTTGATTAAGAGAAATTAATGCAATTTTATAATTATAGAGAGACTTACTATTTTGCTATTTGAGAAGGTAGAGATGGTTGATATTGGAAAGTTTGTGTTATTTACTAGAAAGTTATTAAATGAGCTTTCTATTGCTTTTATGAAAATTGTGAAGAAAGACAGTTTTAAACGCCATCTATTGTTTAATAGATTATTTTATTTTTTCTATTAATTGGAAAAATATAAGTTTGCTTTGTGATATATATATATTTATCGTATTTTGATATATTGAGTTAGTCATATAAGGATGGCTATGCGAAAAAGATCTGTTCCTAAAGACACTCATAAAAATTCTGAAGAAGAAGATTCTGTGAAGCCTAGAGGATTCAATAAATTTTTGAGATATAATTCTGAAGAGGAGGAGCAAGATAGCCAAGCGATTGATGATTTGTTTGTGAGTGATTTTAGACTAAATTTGTGAAAAGTGTTTTAAAATTTAGGTTAATATTTTATCTGTAATTTAGGGTTCTACAAGTTTCTCATCTGATTTTTTTAGGAATCTGCCGATGATGATGAAGAGGATTTGTGGTTGAACTGTGTTAATGAGGAGGAAACAAAATTATTGCAGAAAGAGGGTGTTTCAAATGAAGCCAATGCAGCTAATAAATCTTATAGGGATAGAAATCCTAATTATGTTCAAAGAGAAGTTTTGGTGAATGATTCTATCGATGATGCATATATTCAATCGATTGATGACAAGTATGACACAAAATTGGCTTTTGTTTCAAAATCTGGAAGGATTAGAATAGGGCCTATTGTGACGTCATATAACAAAACCGGATTTACAAAACGGTGCATCAATATTAATTCAAGTAATTTTATTGAATTTTTCGATTGCTTCATAGAGGCTTGTGAGCATTATTCTTCTTATAAGGATATGACTCCAGATCAATTGGTCAAGTATTTCAAAGATGAAAAGGATGATGAAGTCGCTGTCCACACTGATTTAAGAGCAACTTATCCGACTGTTATTGCTTTTTCGGATGATTATAGACATATGTTTCAAGTTTTGATTTCAAGAATGAAAGATTCTGAGGGCAATTTTATGCAACCGGTTGTTGGCTTATATATGTGTAAGTGAAAATTCATAAGTTTTACAATAGCTTGTTTCTTGAAAATAAATTTATGTTTGATAAAGGCAGGGTTTTTTACTACAATCTACTTCCTCCATTCCAAAATAGCGAAGTGAATTTCTTGTTCAGTGTACATTTTTTGCAAAACCGCACGTAGCAAAAGATATTTGCTATTTATTTTGGGATGGAGGAAGCAGCGAAATTTTGCACTTAAATTCTTATAAAGTTTTAAAAATAATTTTTTATTTTCAGGCGTTGCATATGTAAAAACGATTTCAGAAGATAATGAAAGGAGAAATATTTCTTCTCTGGACACGTCAGATGCAGGAAGGGCTTTTGAATGGGAAGATTATAGGATTTATCCTTATAGTTCTAATTCAATATATTTGAAATCAGATAAAGCGGTATTGGATTTTGCTGCAAAGTTGGAGAAAATGGCAGTGCTACTTTTGTCAAATAAAAGACAAATTCATGTCATACGTGGATTCAAAAAATTGTATCAGAATATGATTCAAAATATTAATATGAAAAAATTTAAGAAATTGCAAAAAATGTTTGAGTTTGAAAGATTGAGTTATGATAAAGTTTTCAAATCAGCTGTTGTTTCATTTATTCAATTTGCAGAGGATGATTTGAAGAAACCTTTGGAAAATAGATATAAAAGAGAACAGGAAGCTCGTTCACTGGCAAATTTGGTTAAATCTATTAATGAAGAATGCATAGTTTTGTTTAAAATGAGAGCCAAGGTGATGACTGGATATACAAATGAGGAAGATGTGGTTAACTTAGATCATGAAATGGCATCTAATAAGTATGTTTGACTATAATTTTTGATTTAAATGCACAGCATATATTTGATTATTAATTGGGTCAATTGGATTAGATGTGGCTGTGCTGACGTATGTTTCATTTTTTAGTGCTTGGTGGAATATGCTGTTTATAACAGAAAGTGCATTAAAATTGGCGTTTTTTATTCATTTATTGTTTCATAAAAATGGCATTTTGTTTAATAAAAAAATTATTATGCTTGAAGTGATTTATATTTCAATAAAGCATTTATTATTACAAATTGATGTCAATGTTATTTATCTATGGATAGGGTAAAATAACTCAAAGGTGTTTCAGAATTGGTTTCTTCAATTTTTCTTTTTGAAGCCATTTGCTTTTGAGATTTTTTGGCAAAAGGAGGCATGTCAAATTCTTTTAACATGTTTTTAAATTCTAAAAGTCCGTGAATCGTTTTTTTAGGATTTTTGAAAAGATTTAGGAAAATGGTATTAAGATTTGATAAGGGTATTGTTTCTTGAAAAATTGTAATAACTCCGGTTTCTGAATAATTAAATATATTATCAGGAAGGGTTTTTAGAAAATCTAAAATTTTTTTACATTTTTCTTTTTTTAATTTTGTTAGATTAATTAACGGGTCAAAATGACTTTTTTGCACATCATTAACTGGAATGTCTACATTTTTTCTTTCTAATTGACTACCCGCTTGAATTAAGTCTTTTTTTGACACTTTGTCTTCAGTGTCATTAGAATTTGAATTTTCTGTAATTTGATTCGGATAGCTTTCTTTTGTTGATATGTCTGTTACTTTTTGAAGCAAGTTTTCAAGTTTGTGAGAATCTTGGGTGTTAATTCCAAATCCCTCTTTATGCTCTATGTCTACATTTTCACTAGTTTTTTCTTTTTTGAAATTTTGAAAATTTTTTTCCATTTGCATCAAATTGTTTAATTTCTTAAGTTCTATAAGAGCATAGGGCTTTGGAGCTTCTTCCATCATTAATTTGTTAAAAATAGCAAAGATACCAAATCTTTTATGAGATGCTGATAATTTGAGTTACATAGGATTTTAATTTTGGAAGATCTGTTTAATTTTAGAAATTTTTTATATTCTTTAAAACTGTGGAAGTATTGTCCATAAAATAAAGTGGCTTTTTCCTCATCTTCTAAATTTCCGCTGCGAGATAGAGGTAATTTGATTTGTCTGCTAAATATGAAAAATAGATAGTCTGTAATTAATTTTATATCTAAATCGCTGCTTTTTGTAAAAATTGACTTTAAGCTTTGGGATCCTGAAAGTGTTCCATAAAGGAAATTTTTTCGTTTTTCAAGTTTCTCTTTGAATTTTTGTCTATTTAATTTCATTCTTTAAAATTCACTTGGATCACACATGCCGGTCTTTTATTTTTGGAAATCGTTTCAACTATCACTTTATTCCCGAGGTGATTTGTTGTTATTTTATTCAATTCAAAACTGAATTTCTTATTAATGTGAGTTATAGCAGTCCATTGGATATTTGAGAAAAATTTCACTTTTTTTTGAGTATTGGTTTTAAAATATGCAACCAAAGGTTGCTTTAAGGAATTGTCAAATTTATTGAATATCAATTCACAAGTCACACCGTAATAACTGTCACTTTCTAAAACATTTGGCTCTAAAATGATAATATTTTGGATATTTAAGAACCATTTTGAGTCGGTGTTTATGTTGTCAATTAATTGGCCCTCCCAGTTGCTATAGGAGCAAGCGATGGACATGGAAAGGGTTTTTATTTAATAATTTTTTTCATCAGTTAATATAGAATCAATATCGACGAATTCTGGCTTGGCAAATCCGATGAATTTCACTAGGACTTGTTTTTTCTTCTGGAAGATTCGAGTTTTATTTTTGAAAACTTTTTCTATGGCATAACGGCGGTTGTCTTCAGTTATTTGATGAATCTGGTCCAAAAAATACCGATTTGGGAGTTCTTTACCGGTTTCAGGGTCTTTAATTTTAAAAGCTGAAACAGAGAGAGAGGTAAATCCGATTAGCAAATTAATTTTTATTAATTGAATAGCTTGATTTAGATTAAAGACAAATTACCTATGGGTCTGTCAGTCGCATCAATATTTGAGATGGCATAGACTCGGTTATATGTAGAATCAGATGCTTTAGACATGGGGGTTTTTCCCAAATTTTTAAGCACTATCAAGTCATTTAATTTTGGATAAGATGAAATTCTTTTTTTGGATTTTAAATATTTTTCATAGTTGCTGTCATTTAATTTCATATTTAGATAATTGCCTCCTTTTATTGGTTTATTATAAATTAAAAAATTAAAAGGATCTTTTAAAGGAGACCCTGATATTTCTTCACTCGATAGTCCAGATAAAGTGCTGTTTGGGCTTTTGTTTATATTTTTCTGGAGATCTTCAAGGTATAAAGGCCAATTATTCGTCAGAGAATGCCTCAGGTATCTATAAAGTTTGACTCTAAGATACTTGATTTTGTTTTCGGCAAATGCTAAAAAATAAAATAATTTGTTAAGCAAAAATTTTAATAATTTTGAAAAAAACGAATATTTTAATTTCAATACTTTCCTGCTTTTCTTGGATGTCTCAACGGAAATAGCAAGATATTCATTGATTTCAACCATGGTTTTAATGCGAGAAATTCTTTGGCGTAGTCGCAACCTGGAATTTGGTTTTTTAATTTATTTTATATTAAATTTTGATATTTTTAAGGGTTTATTGTCACATACATACCTATTGAACACGGTAAATATTGGTTTTCATTGAAAATTTTAATGAGCGCATTTTTTATTTCTTTCGACTGTTTGGTTTTTAGCGCTTTTAGATAACACTGTTGTGAAAAAACATCTATGAGGACAAGCACATTTTTGAAGTCTTGGTACGGTTCACATTCCCATAAATCTAAAATTAAACATTTTTGGAAATAAAATCTTGCTGTTGTTGTAAATGTGAAAGAAAACAGTGTCAGCTGATTTTCCAAACAAGATTTAACTTTTAAAACATCGAAAAAACCATTTCTCGATGCTTTCTTTTTTTCTAAAACATAAAAGAAAAGAACATTTTTTCGACGTTTCAAAAGTGGTATAAGATTGTAAACAAAGCGTTGGCATTTTTTATGGAAGAAATTAAAAGTGTCTTGACTTGGAAATTTTTAGTGATTTTTAATAATAAAAACTTATCTAGATGGATTTCAACTGACCCATTTGGCACTTTAAGCCAAAACCTAGTCCTGGTCCGACTCTTCTGCTGGAATTTAAGGTAGATATTTTGGATCCATAATAAATGTCGAGATTATTAATAATGTTCCTAATGTATTCGTTTGTAAATCCTGTATATCCTGATTTTTTCAATGAGGATATGAATTTATTTATGCCTCCAAGTGAGGAGCCTCTGCTAAGGTCAGTGTAGAGATCAATAATCTTTTTTTGTCTTTTTTCTTTTGATAATTTTGATAAATCCATTTTGTAGAAGACCTTTCTCCAAATAGAAATTGATTCTCACTTTCTAATTTGCACGAATAAAGCTGATTTTTTGATGCGGCTTTCTTTCAAAAACACCCTAATGCGGACGGTAATTTGAGTAGAAATTGTTTTTAAACATGTGTTTTGCAAAAATGTTTATTAATTTTTGTTCTTAGAAATACACCAAAAAATGTCTATAAGGGGATAGATTTAAGTGTTCTGTTTGAATTGGCTAAATAGAGAAATTCTGTTAGATTTTTTTTGTTTTTAGCTAAAATTCTCAGAAAATCACTCAAATTAAAATTTTAATTGGCTAATTTCAATGGGACTGAGTGTCATTTTTTATTTTTTTGCAAACTTTTTTGAAATTAGGGTGTCTCATATTGGATTTGAAGTATATATGGATAAGAATGAAGTTTTATTAATGATCGTTTCTTTTGCTTTCCAGGAAGAAGTGCTTAAAATTCGTTCTATAAATGGAGGTTAAAACTATCTCAGACTTGATTAGAAAAGTGGAGTTTCAGCAGCAATGGTTGGAAAAGCATCATATGATTTTGAAACGGCGGCGTTTTGAAGACATCCCTTTATTGAGAGAACATTTGAAAATTTCTCTCTTTCAGAGCAAACATTTAACTAAAAAGACTATGCAAATTTCCGAAAATAACGGTGAGGATGTGGTTGGAAATCCAAATGTTGTAAAGGATCACATAGTCACTTTGTTGCAAAAACTGACATCTTATTTGGAGCTTCTGAATCAATGCCTAAGTGACCACACATCTATGATTAAGGAGGCTAATTTTATGTTAAATCTAAACGATTTGGAAAAATTCGCTAAAGACTTGAAAAAAGTTAAAACATCAAAAATTCTTGAAAAATTGGATAAATTGTGTTCTAACAAGTGCTAAGTAGATGAATCAGCATGGAAAGGAAAAAGTTTGGTATAATTAAATCTAAAGGCCTGCCTGTTAATAAGAAACTTAAGGAAAAAATTTTATCATCGGATAAATCAAATGTGTCTTTGAATAAGGATGTGGACATTGATTTGTCTTTATATCGTGATGTTTTGAATAAAAAACGAAAATTGGAGATGAAATCTTCGAAATCTAAGCGTGTAAAATCGGACAATTTGGTTCAATCTGACAACACACCCGGTGCCAGTAGTGATAGATTTAGAGATTCTGAAATCAATTTTGCACAGGCTTTAAATCAAAATTATGAAAATCCAACGCCTGGCACATCTGAAAATCCAACGCCTGGCACATCTCAAGACGCGATTGAAGGCAATCAAGAAGAGAATGAACAAGAAGGAGCTTATTCTGAATTATCTTTGTCTCACAATGAGCCAATTAAATTTGAAGTGGATGGATATTCTATTTATGTGACACGTAAAAGCTTTAAAAGGATTTCAAAGTATAATTACCAGGATAGTCTCTTTGAAATCCAATTTGAACATCCTTCTAAAACTTCTTCTCCTTTGATTCTCCAAAGCATGGGTTTACTTGAAAAAACTCTAGAAATTTTGATTCAAAAAATAAAAGAAACGTTTAACCCTTTTTTCTCACAAGAAGAGGAAGTTTTCAATCAAATTTATTTTACTATTTATAGTTCTAATTTGCAAAATCCAATATGTAGCCCAAATTTTGGCCTTGATCGCTCATCTTCTGATTTGGCATATTTGATTTTAGAGCAGTTGTTTTCTGTTTTGGTAAGCCATAGAGCTATGAAATTAGATCGATCTTTTTATTTTAATATTCGGATTTTAAGTCTAAATGCATCTTTGGCTAAAAACAAACCTTTTGATAATTCTTCAAAGAGTAAAAAATTAGTGGGGTATACCCCTTTGATACCTCATAAGGATTTGCCTTTTTATGAACGTACTTCATATGAGCTGTGTAATAAAAAAGGTCTTTTTTTTCTTCCAGTTCAAATATTCTCAATGAATGTGTCTTTTGATGACCAGTTTTTTTCTTTAAAATATTCATGCTCAATTTTGAGTTTCATTGTTGCTAATTATGAAGTTAACCATGTTCAAAAACTTCAAACTTTAATGCGATATAGAAGGAAGTATTATACCACTGGGCATTTAAGCCATTTAGAAAATATGTTGAATCTTATGCAAGATGATTTAACTCTTTTTAAAGAGTTTATAAAAATTCAAGAGCCTTTAGATTTGGAAAAAATTGCCAAATTTGCTTCAGATATTTACAAAGTTCAAATTCTCATAATGAGTCAAACTCAATTAAATCAATATTCTCAAATTCAACCTAATCCGATTGATAACAGGCTTTTTAAATTGCATTTTTATGAGACTCCTTGTCCCGAAGGAGTAGTTGGATTTGAAAAAATATCTCATTTATATTATATTAGATTTTTATATGCCTTTAGAAACCAGTTTAAATCCACCGCGTGTTGTTACTGTAACAAATTGCTATCTGTTTTTGCACATTATGTTCATAATTGCAAGCAAAATCCAAATAGTTTCTGCAGAAGCTGTCAGAAAATGCAAATTCATTGGTCTGATAATGTCAATTCAAAAAATAAAAATTATATTTGTAGAAAAAATTTAGTTCCATATTCCGAATATGCAATTTGTGAAGTTTGTGGAAAAGAGACATATGGGAAAATTTGTCTTTCGCACCATAAGAGAAATTGTTTTTCATCTCGCTATTGGTGCTCTAAATGTAAAACTTTGGGAAAAAAAGCAAATACTGTTGAAGAAATGAAAATTATTAGAGAATCTCATATTTGTTTCGAAGACACTTATTTTTGTATGATCTGTAGAGAGCAGGACAACCTTGGAGAATTAAAACACCATTGCAAAATGAAAAGTGGTAAAAGAACCCGTAGGTATCCAAGAATGGGCTTTGTGGATTTAGAAAGTGTAAATAAAAGTGCAGTGAACTGCAACGAGTGTTTTCAGCTTCACTTGTGTAAAGTCCATTCTAGATACTTATGCTTCGATTGCTATTTAACTAAATGCTCTTGCGGTTTAAGTTCTGAAAACTGCACCTGTTTGTTACTTTGTGAGAAACGCCATCATTTTGCTACAAACTCTTGTTCATGTAAAATTAGACTCTGTTCAACCCATAGAGATGATGTTAATGCAAGTCCTGAGCACTATTGCAATTTGGTAGCATATACATTTGAATTTAATGAACTAGGAGTCTATAACACAATTGTGTTTCTAGATAGCGAGAGTAAGAGCTTAATTGATTGTTCATTAATTAGAAACACCGTATTATATGATTATTTACCTTCTGAGACTTCGGAAAAAGAGAGGCAGATTGATCTATCAATCCCTGGCAATAATAAACTAGATAGCAAATATAACGATTTTGACTTAAAAGAAGTATTTCCACTGTTGGATTGCGAAGAAATGCTGAAAAAAGTTCAAGTTGATAAAAACCTTCAATTTGAGGATTTAGTGTGTGAAACTGATATCAATGGTATAAAATATGGTTTACCTCGACGTTTCAGACACCTTTCTCCTTTGAGGAAGTTTATGATATTTATTGGGCAGAACAACTTAATGAATTATAAAATTGGAGCTCATTTTGGAAGCAGATATGACTATCCTCTATTATTATCTGAATTTTTGAAACACGGTTTAATAGTTAGCGCATTAACAAATGGCAATTCGCTTCGTATGCTGGAAATTACCCAATTAGGAATTCAGTTTTTTGACACGTTTAAGTACTTAAATATGCCTCTTTCATCCTTCTCTCGTTATTTTTCTGGAATTCCGACTTCAAAAGGTGATTTCCCTCATAAATTTAATCAAAAGGAATTTTATGCTTATGAAGGCCCTTATCCTAATAAGTCCTATTATTTGAATTTCACAGCTTCTGAAGAAAAAAGAAAAAAAATAGAGGAGTTTTTAGGAAGCAAAAAAGATGAAATTTTTGAAATGTTATATCAATTGACTAGTTATTGCATCGCTGATACAATTTGCTTGGCATATGGATTTTCCATGTATATGAAAGAATTCTTTTTGTGGCAAAATGATTTGCAAAAAGTGGCTCCATTAGAAGAAAAAGAAGGATATTGCAGATATTTTCATCCAGTTAGTTGCTCTTATATAAGCTCAACTGGAGCTTCTGTGAATCTATTTCGAAATCACTGCCCAGAGTGGTCTTCTAAAATGTATGCACTTAAAGATATTTTTGGAACTTCATTTCACTCAGTTTCTAAATATGAATTTGAAATGTCAAGTTTTTTCAGCTATTATTATAAAGGTTTTAAGTGCTTCCATGCTTGGTCAGAATGGGGGCAGATTTCATTTGGGAAGTATAAACCAGATTTTTACTGCTTGGAAAAAAAAGTATTGCTTGAATTAAAAGGGTGTTTCACGCACTTACATAAAAACTGCACCTTGCTTAAAGATATTGGGATAAATAGCCTGAACCCATACGGAAAAAGCTTCTCTGATGTGAGAAAATATCACGAAGCTATGAAATATGAATTTTTACAAAAAAATTCTGACAAAGTTAAGTATCATAGAAGCATCTATTTATGTGAGTGGAATGCTTATAAACAAAATAAGAAATTCGGAAAGCCTGAGGATGAGGATTTTTTTTCAAAAATTATGTATGAGAAACTTCCTCATTTTATGAAAAATGTATTTTCTGAAAGAGCGGTATTGACTCATTTAAAGCCTGCAGAAGCTCTCTATGGTGGAAAAACCCATGTGCTCAATATGGTTGAAAAATTAGATGATAAAGATCATCTAAAATTTGGAACATCTATAAGCTACTGGGATTTAAATTCTTTATACGCCTGGAGTTCATTATCCTGGTTTCCGAGTGGCCGACCTCAAAAAGTTTTAGGAAATGAAGTTAAGAAAATATTTTTTTGTGAAAAAGACCAAATATTGAAATACCGAAAATCCAAATCTGAAAATTTAGAAATTGGAGGTCTTTGCCTTGTTACTTTATTGCCTCCTTCAAACAAAGACCCAAATCAAATTATCGCTCATGTTCCAATGAGAGATGGATACCGAACTTGTTATGCTCTTTGCTGGAGTTGCTTTAAGACAAAATTTGAAGGCTCGTGCTTCCATTCAGACAAAGAGAGAGCTGTGACTTCGACATATACTATTTTAACTATAAATTATGCGGTGAAAAATTGTTCTTATAAAATTATAAAAATTCATGAATGTCTCATGTATACTGAAAAATTGAAAATTTTTGAAAATTTTCTCAATCACCAATTTAGAATTAAAATGGAGGCTGAGGCCCATCCGGAATTTGGTATGTTCAAACAAGAAAAATTAAGAAGATATTGTAAAGAAATTAATGCTCAAAGAAATATTTCAGAAAATTCTTCATTGGCTTTGAAACCCGAGGCTGTTGAGCCGAATATTCTTAAGAGAAATACTGCAAAGGTAGCCTTATCGAGTCTACTTGGAAAAATTTCACAAAGCCCGATTTTTGATCAAACATTTTTCTGCAATTCAGCAGGTTATTTATCTCATTTGTACTTCACAGAAGGTTATGCTATTAAGAATTTGATTTTACATGAAGAATCTGATATTCTTAGAGTATCTGCTTCTCCAAATAAAATTTTACACCCTGGAAATTTGACTTCTCATATTTTAAGCTATTCGTATTGCACCGAGAAATCGAGGCAAATTGTTAATGATTGGGTCAATGTTGCTCAGCAAAAAATGGTAAATTACTATAGAAATGTGCTTATTATAGAAGCTGTTGAAAAAGAGTTGTTGAAATTTGACTTATCTTTGGATGAAGTTTTGGATCGGAGCGAATTTGAACCTCTGTTTATGCAGTGCTATAGCAAAATTATTGAAGAAATTCCAAAAACTTTAGATAAACTTCCAACTGTTTTATTTTATTCAGATACTGATTCCATTTGTATAAATACTATTTTTTGGTTTAACATCGTTCCAGTTTCTTTTCTCCCGGGTTTCTGGAAGAATGAGCTCCCTGGGCGCAAGATATTGTTCTTTTACTCTGCGGGCCCTAAGCAATATGTAATAGGCCATGTTGATGAGGAGGATGAGGAAGGGGAAATTGAAGTAATTGTAAAAGTAAGAGGTTTTACAACAAATTCAGAATTTTTGAAAAAGCAAATAACTCCTGAAAGCTATTTGGAGTTGCTGGAAGATATTTATTTAAAGACCGGGCGTGTTATAAATGTACCTCAAATTCAGTTCAAAATTTGCAAAGAGAATAATACCATCCAAACTGTTATGATTAACAAAAAAATGATGCCTAACTCAATGACAAATAGAATTTTATCAAAAACTCAAAAATTTAGAACCCTACCGGTAGGTTTTTGCGAAGAAGATTCCAGAGAGAATAGGGATATTTTTAATAAGCATATGAAAAAAAATAAAGAAAAATTTTCATTTTTTGATTATGAAGGCTCCCATCATAGAAATTTTAAACAAAACGTAGAATTGAAAAGATATTTAGATATGCTTGATTGTAATTTGATAGACTATTGATTCATGTTTATTTGTTTCTTATTCATTATTTCAATTCTATTGACTCATTTAGAATCTTCAGCTTAATCAAAATGTTTATTATGTTTGTGCTATTTTTCATATTTCCTATGGCAATGGGCAAGTGGTCATATGAGGTATGTGAAAAGTGATAACTGTTAAAATAAAGGTGCGACCCTCTATCGATTCTTTGTATTGGTAACTTGAATAAGCTGTTCTTTATACAAAATCTGCGAAAATATATTTTGCCAATGCAAAGAATTAATAGCGGACTGCCTCAAAATAATTTTTTACTCCCTGCTGTTTCCTGGGCTGGTAAAATTTACTTCATAAAATGGTACAAAATGCTGTCTTAGTAAGTGAAAAAAGCCTGTGTTGAAGTAAACTTTAACTGCCCAGGGGGTGTAAGGGTGACTTATTTTTGAAATTTTTTCTTCACTAGGCCTCATTTTTACCACTTATCTAACTTTCTAAGGTAGCGCCACCCTAATATGAGTAATTTTTAATTCAGTTCAGTCCCTAATATGATGAATGATTTTTAATAGAGCTATTCACTCTTAAAATTAAGCGAAGAATTAATTAAGAGGTTTTGATTATAACGAATCTATTTTATTGTATATTTCAGCACTGCATCACATTTATTCACGGTATGGTTTGAAATAAAATATTGATCAATATACATATATAAAGCCTTTTCATTGAATTCTGTCACAGATTAGAGCACAGTCCGCTATTAATTTTTTGCAAAATTCAGGAAATCTTATTAATGCAGCTTCTTTTATTCTGTATAAAAGTCACTCAATTTGCTAAAGTTAAATTCAATTGACAGTGCGAAAAATTAATAGCGGATCGTACCCTCATAACTGAGAAATGCTTAGTTTCTAAATTTCAGAAAGTCTGAGAAAATTTCACATTTTTTTATTTTGATTTTTTCAATTGGTAGAACATTGATGTTTTGAAAAAATCGCTTTAAAACCGTCTCATTTAAGTTGGCAGAAGATTGATTATTAGTAACTCAAGCCACAAAGAGCCTTTTTAAATGTTTTTTTATTTTCTAGGGGTTGAATCCGCATTCCCCTGTTTTATTTTCAATAAGGACACTGGAAAATTCACCGACATTGGACACTCTTTATCTTGGTCAGTATAGCACATTGTCTTGAATTAAACCATCTCTCTAATTTTTGCAAAAATAGCTTGTTCAGTTTCTGCATTTACTGCGGCATCTTGAACTAAATTCAGCAGCTGTTGATAACCTAGGGAGAAAATCAGTAAATTTTTAAAACTTATTTATTGCAAAGAGCTCGTATTTGGAATATGAAAAAAAATGGCAATTTTTTTTCAAATTAGAAAGAGTTAAATTTTTCAAAAATTTACTGATTTTTTTTCGACCGTAGTCATAGTTTAAGAGATAATTCGACTT
The DNA here is from genome assembly GCA_028571025.1 of Longipedia americana. Classification (NCBI taxonomy): domain Eukaryota; kingdom Metazoa; phylum Arthropoda; class Copepoda; order Polyarthra; family Longipediidae; genus Longipedia; species Longipedia americana. The sequence goes on from JAOWAT010193322.1 coordinate 17,773, forward strand.
GATAACATCTTTCAATTCGCTGTATCTGTTCCAATCGTGAGGGAAACTGTAATTGGACTTAAACACTTCCAAAGCTTCTTCGCAATTCTAGAAAATTTGTTTTAATGTCTCAGCAAATTTGGGATATCTTCAATAACCGTTTAAAAGGCTGAAATATAAAGCCAATTATACTTTTGAAAGTCTTTAAAAATATTTATCAACTGTGCTAATGAAAGTCTTTAAAAATATTTAGCAATTATACTCCTGAAAGTCTTTAAATGTCGCACAACTGTTTTGCCAAAATTTGCTGAGACGTTTTGCCACTCACTTTAGTAATATTGAAAAAGTGCTGAAATTTCACTTGGGGGAAGTCATCTCTTCTAATAATCGATCTCGAATTGTTGAGTTTAGTTTCAACAAATCTCACATATTTGGCCATCACTACCAAATGCTGTTGAGTTTTATTTTCGACATAATTCTGATATCCTAAAATATTCATTAAATCAAAAAACTTATGATATGGTTTCAAAAATGCAATGCAGGAGTCTCTCGATTTAACAACACGTTTGAGAGGCATAAAATGTCGTTAAACTGCGAGATTGACGTTATTTCGAGAGGTTTATTTAGTAAATGAAACTATTTCTGAGTTGAAAATATGTCGTTATATTGAGAGACCCCTGTGGTCTCTCAAGCGACTTGTAGTAAAAAGATTTTATTTGATTTGATGAATATACCTTGGATTTCAGATTTGCAATCGGCGACATTGGTAGCTGAAAGTCCAGCGAGATGCATCAACTCCAAATTTCTATTTAAAGAATTAATTGAAACTCTTTCAAAATTGCTAGATAGATCAAATATGTGGCTTATTAAATCAGCCACTTTGAATACAGAATCTATCTCTTCCAAAATCTTCTTGATTTTGTTTACAATAGGAATCCCCCCTTGAAAGGAGACTTGTCTTTGACCATGTTGCTGCTGTTGATGGTGATGGTAACGGTGTTGATGTTGCTGTTGTTGCTGTTGTTGTTGTTGTTGTTGTTGTTGTTGTTGTTGTTGTTGTTGTTGTTGTTGTTGCTGTTGAGAAGGCTGGTTTTGACCTTCCATGTTTATGTTTCAGCCCTGTATATCGTATAAGCAAAAATTGCACAATCAGCAACAAAGGAATACTGATTCCCAAACCTAATATTAGAAGCAAGCAGAAAATGAATGAGAGAGCAGATGTCCCTGATGGTGGCAATAGCAACGCTGATGGTAACAATATGAATATTATAGATGCAGGCAACTCAATCTCAAACAGACAAAAGAATAAAGTTTTTAATGTCGATTCCAAAACCAAAACACCCGCTTATTCTACCGCAGTTCCTTCTTCTAATTTAGGCCCTTATCCCATTACTGACGACATTTCCAAAATATCTTTTCCTATGTACTATCCCAAAAAAGACAATTTGCAAAATAAGAATTCTCTAACTCAATGCCACAAAAAAATATGTTATATAATTCACCATTTAAATCCAAAACCTATTTTATGTCCTCATTATGACCCTCAATGTCCAAATTTACTTTGCTCCCCATCCGAGTGTCAAACAAATTTGCTACCTTCAAAAAATTGTACTGAAATCAAATGTTTGGGTTATCAAGATATTAATTTTTTGCTCCAAAATGACTTATTCCGCAATATTTTTGAAAATTTTTTTGACAATTGTTCAAAAAATATTTTAGAAAATGCTTCTCCTCAAAATCCCAAACCTGTCCCTAATCAAATTCAAGCAGATGCAACCAAAAGCGGAAAAGGCTCTGATGCTGTAATGAACCAAAAACCGCTTAAAACATTTGCTTCAATTAATAATAATAAATCTACCGTGAGAAATTTTCAATTTGACAGTTCTAGTGAAAAAAAGGGTTTTTTTCAAATTAAAAGAAAAGCTCAATTTAAAAAATCTATTTTTGCCACCCATATTTCCAACACACCAACTGGTGATAAATCTAATCTTGCAACAAGTGCGATTTCAACAACTGAGATTGCAACTTTACCTCCAATAAGCTCTAGAGTCTCAATTGGCTTTAGTAAATTTACTGAAAAACAGCATTTTACCACAGAAACAAATTTAGTTGCCTCAGAACCAAATTTGGTTACCACAGAATCAAATTTAATTGCTACAGGGACAAATTTTATTACCAAAGAAACAAATTCGATTACCACAGGGATAAATTTGAAAACCACAGAAACAAGTTTAGTTGCTACGGAGACAAATTTGGTTACCACAGAAACAAATTTGATTGAATTTTTTACAACTTTTTTAAGCCCGACCTATGTCTCCAATATAAAAATAGTTTCTTTTAGCCAATTAAATCAGGATGCTTTTCATACAGATTCAATTAATCCAACGACTTCTTCTTTAAAACCTAGTAAAATTGACAACAATAAGCATCAGAGTTCTTATCCTCAAATAGGCGAATTCATCAAAATCAGTGCCGTTGCCTTGATATCAATCCTTTCAATCATAGGAATAGGAGTTTCATGTCGGTATTTAATAAAAAAATATAGAGCTCCTGGTTATCCTGCAGATTCTTATGAAATGAGAAGCTTTTTACCCAAAAAATGAAATAAACGGATAAAAAATAAATAAAACTGTCTATTTTGAAAGATTTCTTAAAAAATTGAAATAAACTATGCTGTGGATTTGAGCAACTTTTTATTAATAAAAAATAGCTCTAAGTTTTGTATTTTTTTGCGGAATTTAAAAAAGCTACTATTTAGGGCAATTTTTTTAGCAATAAAACAGTTGAAGCAACAAGTTGCCGAAAAAAGTCGCCCAAATCAACATCGTAACCTTAGGCTGTAGTGTCAATTTAGCCCGTGGTGCCGATTTGGGCAACTTTTCTGAGCAACTAGTTGCTTCAATGGCCCAACAAGTTGCCGAAAAAAGTCGCCCAAATCAACATCACAACCTTAGGCTGTAGTGCCAATTTAGCTCGTGGTGCTGATTTGGGCAACTTTTCTGAGCAACTAGTTGCTTCAACGGACTTATTAGTGAAAAGTTGCTCTGAATAGCAACTTTTTTCAAAGTTCCCAAGAACACAACGCGCACAGAGCAATTTTTTATTAATAAAAAGTTGCCCAAATCAGCACAGCGGCCTGAGGCAACTTTTTTCGAACAACTAGTTGTTTCAATTTTTTTATTAATAAAAAGTTGCTCAACTTAGTAACTTTTTCAAATTCTTCAAGAACACAACATGTACAGAGCAACTTTTTATTAAATAAAAAGCTGGAGCAATTAATTGCTCGTAAAAGTTGCCTAAATCAGCACCACAATTTTACCACATAACCTTCTAAATTTTTTCAGACAAAATTATAAACATTTCAGGAACAAAATGTTTTGGAAAACGTTTCATATTTTACCGTTAGAAATACATAGTTTTAAAATTCTACTACAATTTTTTATTCATAAAACAAACGTGCAAGTTAGAAATTAAATATTAAATGTTATAAATTTTTAGTTTTAGTAAAATGGCATATACAAACAGAATTTTCACATTACAATATCTTTAGGACAAAATGAATTTCCTATTCATTTTAATCAAAAACTTCAAAATGTTTATTAGAGCCATTATTTCTATTAAAGCTAATGAAACAAATATATAATATATAGATTCCTTTTTTTCAATTAAAAACATACCGTGAACCGGGGTAATATGGACCCCCTGGGGTAAAATGGACCCCCAGCTTAAAATGCTTGATTTTGGTTATTTTTTAGATTTTGTCTTCAATTTAAGATCCATTTGGAAAATTAGAAAATAAATTCTATGAGATGTT
>JAOWAT010194433.1:0-21558 GCA_028571025.1 Longipedia americana
CAACCCCAACCCCAACCCCTGGGATGGAAAAATAATATTATTTTTGGAATATTTAATGTATTTATATATAGTTGAAATATACAATTCAATACTTTGTTTATTGTATAGCCCCTGCTAAACAAATTTCCATGAAGGAATTCCACTCAGTAGGGTTGTACCTGTGCAGTTACATGCCCAAATTTTTCACCTTACCCATAATTTTATCAACGAGTGGTCTGTGACTTTCCAATTTTTCTTTCTCAAGGTCAGTTAGTTATATACCCACTATCATTTTTTCTAGGATGTTGTAGTAACTATAGTGTTCGAGATTTTGTTGTTTCCACTATTCATACTGCTTTTCAAGCTAAAAGTAAATTCGAAATGTTTTTGTATCTATTTGGTTTAAGTTCGGAAGGAAATACTTGCAAAGATTTTTATCGTCTTTGTCCAAAGACTTCAGCATCAAAATGCAGGGAATAATTAGGAAAATGTCGGCATCGCTACACTAGATCATATCTTTGAATTTTTCGTATTTTTCGGAAATACCCTCAATTGTACCCGAAAAATGGAGCAAATGCTTTTTTTTCTCGACATCACAGAAGTAGTTGCCCCCTTTCTCCCAGGACTTTTCGTATTCAACAAGAGTTTATACTAAATCTGAATTATTTTTAAGCTGAGGATCCACCATTTATATATTTTTGTCGTATTTTCTCAAAAGGTTCCTTATACTTTGGAAGGAATTTCTAATCTTTTCGGCCAGTATTCTTATCGCTTTAGATTGTTCTCTCGTTATTCTTCTTAGTATGCCCTCGGTTTGGCATAGTATCGAATGGTCTAAGTCATCTCTCCCCTTTCCACAGTAGTTTGCAGTTTGATTTATCTGGCAAATTATTTCGCAGAGCTTTGCTCGCATAGAAAGGTAATCTTAGCAGTTAAGGAGAATTTTTCCTTTCATTTTTTCTCTGATTTAAACAGACGTGAGACAGCGCTCCGCTTCGATGGCTTTAGCTATCAGGCTACGAGCCTGAACTTCAATGCTCATGAGTTCCATGACGTATATTCTTTCAAAAGTGCTCCAGCTGAGATCGAACTCTAGTAGATTTTATTTGATCTCAACAATGATGAGATCGACATTAATACTGACAGGCTCCTGAGTGACTTTTCCATACAGGTCTCTCAGACAATGTTCAAGCTTGAAAAACTAGATCATGAGTCTACTGCCATGATCCAGTACCTCCTGAGAGAAGGAGTATTTCTACCCATTGACCCATAAGTAGGGGAACCCTAGATTAGTAAGTTAGGTACCTTATTGGGCACTATCCAAGATCTAGGTCAGGTATGACAGCTGTCCTTCCTTGTAAAGAACTTTATAGGCTTGAGAGAAGTTGCTGCGGTAGTCTCTGTTTGCTGTTTTTACGTTGTAAGTCTGTGTAAGCTTATGTATACTTCGCAAAGTTTTTCGACGTAGTTTAAGTATTTTTGGCAAATGTTTTGACCTTCGGGGGAGTCGAGATCGAATTTGTCAAAACTCTTATGCAGCAACTGATTGGAACAGACTACTGCTTGTTATAACTGTAGAAATCTTTTTGAGAGTTTGAATTATTATAGATCGGTGAGGGGGCGCGAAGGAGCTGTCGAAGCCCTGATGTGGGATGACGATTAGAAGAATTCCATCTATCCTAAATCTACAAATATGAGTCATAACGGGGGAAAGTGGGAAGTATTGAATGTGATTACCTGTCTTTGAACCAGCAAACGACGAATTTTAATGGGTGAACGATTCCATCTTCCTCCTATACTCTTGCAATATAATTATATTTCTCAATTATGAGTTAAAGAAACTATTCACGTAGTTTTCTGAATTTTACACTTCACTCACCTGTCAAACGCACAAACATCAACGATTTCCAACTGTTTCAAACGTCCTGTAGACCCTCCGTTTCAGAATTATACCTCAAATTAACTATTATTATCTCCAATCAGTTAGTAATTCACTCTATTAACTTAGTAATTCACTCTATTAACTTAGTAATTCACTCTATTAACTTAGTAATTCCACTCTATTAACTTTGAATGAAAGTCAAATTATAATACGATTCTTTTCTGCTAATAACTTCAAAACTAATAGAATTCTCTCCGGAGTATTTACTTTGGTTTTCTATAAAAAAATTGGCTTCATTTTTACTCCGAGGAAATTCTTTTTCTCAATAAATTAAAATTGAGTATCAATGAAACATCTATGGTGAAATTCGATTCGAAATAAGAACAAGAAATATTTTGTGTTTAAAAATTTATTGGCGTGACTATTAAATCAGATGTTGAACGAACCCTCTTATAATTGATTTGATTTAAACATGGAAAAAGACGACGATAACACTAAAACAAGCAAAATATACATTTCTAACCTTGCTATGAATGTAAAACATCACATCATTCAGACGACCTAGGACGATCTCCATAAAAGTTTTGAAGAATTTGGTCGCATCATCAGCACCAATGTTAAACAGAAGGTAACCGGAATTACTTTTGCTTTCATTGAATACGAGAGTCCCAAATAGGCCGAAAGGGCAGTTTAAGCGTATCCCACCTCTTTCTATTGTTGAATGTGGATTATCTCATTCTTCAACTTTTCTTTACTTTGACGAGATAACTTAGAATGAATAGGAAATAATTGTCTGGGAAGTAAATTAAGGTTGAATTTGCCAGGGGAGGAGGCAATCGAGGAGGAGATAGGGGGGGACGATTTGGTGACAGAGACCGAAGGTAATACAGCGGACCTCGTCGAGATTTTGGAGGAAACAGTAATGGTGGTAACTCAAGAGGGTGCTATAATTGCGGAAAGGAAGGTCATTTTGCAAGGGAATGCACCGAACGTATTTCTATTCTAAAACAGCACGCCGCCCTCGTGAGGATAGAGGTGGTGATCGTTATCGAGGGGATAGGGGTGGATTCAGAAGAGACGGTGATAGAGATAGAGGAGACCGTAACAGGAATGACCGAAGGAGCGGTGGTCACAGAAAAAGATATGGTAGTGAATCAAGTAGTCGAAGCAACGATAGACACAGAAAACATAGACGCAGAACTCCAAGCTCCAGCAGAAGCAACAGCAGATGATGAATTTGGATATGGAATATCGAACCCTCAGTTCGAATAGATTTCTCTTATCTCGTTTATGGATGAATGCCTTATGGCAGAGGATATATACTTTAACTTAACTGTTGTCCTTTCTTTCTGAGTTGCTACAGATTTCGCATTCCTCTACACCTCGCGAGGCACTCATTTCGGCTTTGAATAGCTTTAACTTAAGTATCTTTCGAGTCTAAATCGAATACTGAACCATGTCGCGAAAGAATTTCTCTCTTCGGGAAACTCGGTCAATATATAGAGTTGAAGTGTGGAGACGTTTATCTGATGCATTTCTTGAGAACTTTCGGATAACCAAAAGGTGATATTGCTAAACTTAATACTGAACATAAGCTCTATCGAACGGTATGGAGAAAGAAAGGAAAAATACCGGCAAATGGGAATTGCAAAGTCAATTTGATCATATCAAACTTATCATTTTGAATTACTATCACTTCATATTTATAAGAGTCTATTTAATTGGAATATGAGTATCAGGTTCATCTCTAAAAAAGACAGGCAAGCTCTCAAAAACAAAAAATAGTAAGTCGCCGACTCCCCGCAATAGACAGAGATGCAAGCTTAGAGGCCACCCACTAATAATGGAAAAGAATCCAATATCACTCAGCAAAAACTGTCGAATGGAAGACCAAGCAAACGGAAAGAGTCCTCTTCCGACCAATAACACAGCGAATAACACTAGAGATCTCGCTAGAAAAGAATTAAGATATTCAGATAGAACCAAAGGAGTACTAAGTAAGAGGAATAGTAAAGATAGTAAGCTAAGAGGCAATATTTAGGACTCATAAAAGAGGCAAAATCCAATAGATTCAACCCCAAATATAAAGAAAAACTCCTATTCTAGTGGGACAAAAGCGATGATACTTTTGCCAAAGGAGGAGTCTTGGGCATCAAACTGAACTAGAATAGCAAAAAACTTCTCCCATCCAAAACAGATTTACTCGGAACATAAAACTTTATCGGATGGAACCAAAAATCCTTCGCAGAAATGACGGATCGAGACTGGAGAATATTTCGGGAGGATAACGATATCATTGTGAAGGGAGGTAGAGTCGCGTATCCTATAAGAAACTGGAACGAAGGAGGGATTCTGGACAAAAAAATAGTCGAAAATCTAGGAAAGTTGAATTTCAAGACGCCAAAACCTATTCAAATGCAAACTATTCCAGTTGGAATTCTTAAAAAAGACCTGATGGGATTGGCACCCACAGGTGAAGGAAAAACATTGGCATACTTGATTCCGGTGTTGCAGTTCATTCTGCCTTTGGACTAAATAACTCCAACCAACAGTTCTAAAGGACCGTACGTGCTGATATTGGTCCCAACAAGATAACTAGCTGAACAAGTGGAAGGGGAGTTCACCAAAATTGCCTCAGGTTTACATTGTAAATCTATTTCGTTAGTGGGCGGGAAACAGATTGATTTTCAAGCGTTAAGTTTGCAAAAGGGTGCTGAGGTGATAATTGGGACTCCTGGTAGAATCAGGTAGCTTATTGAGAAAAAGTACCTTTCTTTTTAGCGTTGTTCATGGCTGGTAATCGATGAAGCCGACAAAATGATAAGTTAAAATTTGGTTGAGTAGGTCGAATATATCATTGGCAATTTGGGATCTGAATCAGTTCTTTAAAGAAATAGCCAGTAGTTGAATAAAAGACTGGTCACCCATATGTTCAGTGCTACAATGGCTCCATAAATATAAAAACTAGTCAAGACTTACCTTGTTCAACCCAACTCCATTTCAATAGGTGACCCAGGAAGCGGAAAGAAGGAAATCTAGCAATTTGTCGAATTTATTGATGAACAAAGTAAAAACCATAGGCTTGGAAAAATTTTAAAAATGCTACCAGCTCCTGTTATAGTTTTCGTCGGCCGAAGAAATAAATGTGGAACTTTGGTGAATTTGATTGAACAAAATTGGAATCGCAAAGCTGTATAGTATCACGGATAAAAAAGTCAGTAGCAAAGAGAAAAGGCAATAGAGGGATTTCGAAAAGGAAAATACTAAGTATTGGTTGCGACTGATCTTGCTGGCCGTGGTTTAGACGTAATAGGAATTACTGCTGTGATAAACTATGACGCTCCAAAAAATATCAACGAGTTTGTTCATAGGGCAGGAAGGACAGGGAGGGCAGGAATGAAAGGAAAAGCCTTTACCTTTCTTACAAGCGCTGACGAAGGCATATTCTATGACGTTAAGGAGTTTCTTATTAAAAATAATTTTAAAGTTCCATAAGGGCTTGCGGACCACCCTGCCTCTCAGGTGAGACCTGGAACAGTGCTATCAGTTCCGCGTCGTAAGCAAGTTATATACACAAATTGATCATAGACTGTCATAAAAGTGAATTTTGAGAGATAACTATCCTACAGAATATCATGACGAGAGCGTTGTTTCAGAAGTCTTCTTCTTTTGGGTTGGCAAGATTTTCCATGAAATGGGTGGCTGCTATTCTGCATTGAGTATTGATGTTGAGTTTGATTTCAAGCAGGTCCTTTTCGAGAGTGCTAACCAGATTGAGAATGAGTTAGATAATGAAGTCTTTATGATATTTTTCGAGTATTTAGTTGGTTATTAGTAGGGTCAGGTCGTATTCCTTGATAAAAAGCGAAGTATACTTTTATTGGTTTTCTCCTGAGCATTTGCAAGAGTTCAGCTCTGGAAGCCATCATTGTTGAAAATTTTACGGCGATGAGTTTATCGATCTAGTCGCTCTGTTTGATTGTGAATGATACCTTTGTTACAGATCATTTTACTCTGCAGGAGTTGATTGATGGCTCGATTAGGAATTGTTCTTTTTTGTTTCTCGCGAGATAAATTGGTTTAAGAATGAGATAATCTATTTTGGTGTCTAGACCCGTCAACTCAACATATGGCTTGTTATCTTTCTCAACTAATTGCGATGGGAAATCTCTCAGACAGAGGGATGCCTCTAGTGCTGACTTGATCGATGCCAAGTATGATTCTTGTCCGAGCTATGTAGACATTCTAGGTTACCATTTTCTTTAATGTCGTTTTTCTCCGTCAAAAAGATATTAATATCCCTTTTTGATTTATAATCTATCCCCTGATCTATTTCGATAAAAATTTCAATTATTTGGGAGTGTAATATCAGCATCAGTTCAAATTCTCGTTTATAAAAGAGCCGATATAATAATCAACAAAGAAAGCAAAATGTTTAAGAAACCTATCAAGATTGGGGCTCAAAATCAACTTTCCGGCAAAGATCGCAAGACTATTAAAAACAAAATGAACAATCTTTTTGACGAGAAGACCGTTGATACTCTCTTTGCCAAAAATGAAAAAATTATTTCGGCAAAAGTGACAGGCTCCAAAATGATAATCTATTCAGGAGATGAGTACCCGCTTTTTGTTGATGGGACCGGAAAGAACGATTACTTCCCATCGGTGTACACCTGTCAAGCGTATGAACCGATCATAAAGCCGGTCTTTCTTAACGAGGGAGTGGAGAACTATATTTTCAACGGAGCAAATTTAATGTGGCCTGGAGTTGCAGACTATAAACAACTTGGCGATTTCAAGAAGGATGAAGTTGTTGTGATAAGAAATGCGAAGGGATAGGCCATTGCTATCGGAGCTCTTGGATGTTCTTTGGCAGAATTGAAAAAGAACTAAGATAAAAGTGGTATTGCAGCGTACATTCTCCATTCTAAAGGTGATAAACTCTGGGATCAGGGACCCAAATTTCCTATCGAAGCGATAGTTTCGACAAAGCTTCAGGATGATAGCCTCGAAGAAAAGAAGGAGTAGTTGAAAGAATAGCCAACTCAACTCACTTCCAGTTCAAAAAAGTAATAAAACGAAAGAAAGGAAAGCACGGAGGAAAAAGCAAAGGACAAAAAATAATAAAAAAAGAAAGAACCGTCTCCAGAAAAGAAGTAGTCTTCCGAATAGGAAGCTTCCGATGATAGTGATGTGGATATCACAGGCCTTCTGCATAAAGGAACTGTAAAAAAACCAGTTATTAAAATGGAATAAAAGAAAAAACCAATTAATTTTGATAACTCCGACGATGATAAAGGGAAAAAAGGCAAAAAGAAGGGAGGAAAAAAGAAAAACAAACAAATAGAAAAAGATTAGGAAGAAGAATAGCCTCAACCTCAAAGAAAAAACAGGAAACAAGCTTAATCGGAAGACTAGGAAGAAGAAATGGTTGAAAAACAACCCAAGAACCAGAAAAAAGGCAAGAAAGGCAAAGGGAGAGAAAAATAAAAGTAGAAGTAGAAGAAATAAAAAATCCCGTCAGAAGATGACTTGTAAGAAATCGAAACTAAAGAAACCAAGTAGGCAAAAGAATAAGAGTAAACCACGGAGCAATCTGCGATTTCAACAAAAATCATGGATAACTATCTTAGGGAGAGTTTCTTGAATGTTCTGAAGCTCAGCAGAGTTGACGACGAATTGCCAATTGATAGTGGGAGATTTTACATGGATTACATGCTACTAGCCAGACCTGAAGGCGTGAAATTGGACATCAAATGGTCTTCATATAAAAAACTTGGGAAATTCTACTAGTAAATGGCAAAACAAAAATTTATCTAATTCAAACATGGGAAGGAGAAGAAGGGACAGCAGGGATCCACGATTTCCAAAATATTTTACGATGAGGAGGAGCTGAAAAACTACATTCCGACAATCAAAAAGATGGGGTAAAAGGATGTAGAAATTAAAGAGTAAGGAAATATGAAGGCGGCAAAGCTAAAACTGAGCAAAACTCTAGTCATTGAAAATGTGTATAGTCCGCAAGAAATTCTGCTTCAGGTGCTTTTTAAGAAAAAAATTGACTTCCTAGAAAATATCGACGAAGAAGCACCCAAGAAAAAAGAGGTCAAAACGGAGTTTTACACTGAGGGATAACTGAGAAACAAAATGAACAAATATATTGACTAGATTTCTGAAAACAAGAAGAAGACATAAAAACAGATTATTTTAGACTACACCAAACACGATTTTGTCGCACTCCTGGTTCAAAAAGAAATCAAAGAATTCTAATAAAACTTGGCATACGAATAAATTCATAAGCCCTAAAACTCTGACTAGGAAGAAGAGAATAAGAAAGGCAAGAAAGACAAAAGGAAGAACATGACCTTCAGAATTGATAGGTAGCTGCTAATCAATAAAATGATGAAGAAAACCACCGCTTACCATCATATTCTGGACAAGTAAAACAAAACTGACGCTTTCAAGTATTGATTTTTCCATAATTCAGGTAGGGGTAATTCAAAGGGATTCAGATAATTGCCGAGAAAGCAAATAACAAGAATATCACGAGACTTCTGGGACTTGAAGTTTTCATAACCCCCAAGGATGAGACAGATCGTCAGATCAACAGTCTGGCACAGATGTTCCAACAGAAATTTGCCTGCAGCGTGAACGTTCAGAACCTGCCAGGTAAGTTCGCAGGAAAGGTACGCGAATTCTAATTTAGTAAATCATTCTCCATGGGACATTCTTAGATCAATTAGAAGAATTCTTTGTGGTCGAACATTAATTTAGAAAAGAATACATCACACCGGTTAATAAACTGGATAAAAAGAAAAAGAAACATTGATCCTGAATCCCAAATCTATTTAAATCCGACTAACAATATGTTTGTCAACAATGTGATTAGAACAGTGCCAATAAAATAAAATATATCGTCTCAGAATAAAAAATCTTTGCGCGATATGAACCGCAGTCGCAAGAGATAATTTCACGACATGAGGCAGTCTCAAAGGGGTTGTGCTAGTGACGGGTTTTCTGTCACTTCTTCCGTCACTTCTTCCACGTATCACCCAAAAATCAACCCCAATAACAAATCCAAAGAAGCATGTTACAATTGCATCAACAGAATTATGGCCGACAACAAGAAGAGACAGGAAAGAAGGGAAAAAAGAAAAACGGAAAGAGAGCAAAGAAAAAACTTGGAGAAATTAACCGTTAAAGACCCATCTCAAACCAATAGGTAAAAGATAGCCCAGGAAGTTCGGGATTACAACCAACATGTTATCAACCAACATCAGCAGTCAAGAGTTTAAGAACGCGAAAGAGAAACGCAATTGGCTAATAGTCTGATGTATAGCGACACTCAAATGGAGTAAGATATGAAGCAATATTTTCACAGAGATAAATAGAGAAATAAGCACTATAGATAGGAATTGTACCAGCAAGTTGTGGAATAAAGGGAAAGAAAAAAAATGGAGAAGGCCAGAGATAAAGAAGGCAGTCCAATTGTCCCTTCAATTTAAATTTCTAAGCCCTACAAAGAAAAGGACTACAGAAACGAACTAAAAAAGCAGATTGATTAAAAAATAGAAAAAATTAAAAAGTAGAGAGAATAGAAACTTCTTGGAGAACAAGAAATGCTCAATTTCTATAACGAATAGGCCCCAGATTTCAGGAAGAAAATCTATAATCCAGAAATGTTCATAGAAATGAAATAAATTTAACAGAAAAAGCTTTAAAATACGCTTTAAAAAAGGAGACAGCAGGAAAAGGAGAGAAAGATAGAGATGAGAAATGACAACGAGGAAAGGAGAGAGTACATTTAACAAAAAATGAAAAACATGGAAAGCTACGTGAAATAGTTAACCGGGCAGATCAGTGACAAAAAGAAGCAACAGGAGTAGCAGCAAAGAAAAGACAAAGAAGCAAATATGATAAACCCCTATGAAGAGGATGAGTTCACCAGAAGTAGGCAGTACAAAAATTGCCTGTAATGCAATCAGAAGTATCCGGCATAGTACATAAGTCCCATCCCCAATGTTTGAATGGCATCCTTTGATATCATAGCGCATTATTTCAGTATAAGATTATATGACGATTAATTCTTAGGATTTTCCTATTTGAAGTGAAAGGCAGTTAATTTTGTAATTTGAATTTTTAGCCAAATAACAAGCCGGATGGAATCAAACAGAAATGACGTTACAGAACTCTAATTTGAGAACTTACCCCATCCTCCCGACCTCAACTAAACGTTGATTGGTCAAATGGATACTTCTATCAAAAGCGGGAAGTGGTCGTAAGTGTACAATGTTGTGACAATGATTCGCTCTATAAACAAATTCTTTCCCCAATTCACGCAAAATGTTATGGGAAAATACTCATAAGATTTGATCCATCAGCTCAACAATGGAAAACCTATGATCACCAAGAATGTAGTCAAATTAGTGAAGTAAGTATTTTTGATGGGCAAACAAATCAACGTAGAAAGCTCAGTTTAGGCGTTTTTGCCCATATTCATCAAAAAAGCATCGACAGACATTGGCAACTTTAAAAACATGTCTCAATAAGTGCTAACTGCATTTTGCCAGAATTGCGGCTATGACGCTAGCTTCAAAAGTAAGAAATATTCCAATTTCAGTCACTGCAGAAAGATGTGTTGACAAAAACAGCCATATAGCGGAGATGGCAGTCAAACTTCTCGCCAAGCTGATTTAATCAGTCGGAAATGGAATTACAAAGCTAAACCCTAACTCGTTGAGGATAATAATGATCGCTCTGTCATATATGGTGGATGGGAAGAGGCAAAACATGAAAACCTGGGCTTTGGACATTTGCCTTTTCATTTATAAGCAAATAGGGTCTGAAAACTACTTGAGTCTGATGAATTACTCTCTGAAACAAGAACAGGTTCAAAGTATGGGAAAATAAATGTAAACCCATCGATGCCAAAAAGAAAAGCCAGTTTCCCTCGCAGACCAGCTTAAGAGTAGAAAGACAATTGCTGGGAAGCAGTTCAACTATCAGGACCAAAATATCAACGTTTAAAATCGTGGATTCCAGCAACATCCTCCTCACAATCCAAACCAAAACTGCACAATGCATCCATCCATGCAGTATGGTAGTCATGGTAATCAGCCTATGCAGTCAATGAATAATAACTATGGATTTTATTGAGCTGTGATTTTTTCAATGTCAGTTTGGTTTTAACTAATTTCTTTTCTCCAGGATAAATAAGCGCGCATCAACATGAATTTTTTATTTAAATTTCAATAATATTAAGAATAAAGAATCATAAATGTTCATCCGAAATCAAGTTTAGAAGTTTATTCTTATAGAAAAAACTGTTTTCAGCGATAATTTGAACGCTACTTTGTTCACTATGAGTTGAGGTTCTCTCCAGTGTTTCTCTCAGTGAAGTTTTCACTAGGTACTATAGTGGTTTTCATTTAATTCGGAGGCAACTTTTACTATTTTATTTTTAACTTTGCTTTTTCCGCAAAAAATGGGTGCTTCAGAGCTTGACTTGGTGTACATCGTTTAGTAGGGTTAGCTTCCAACATCTTAGTCAAAAGGTCGAGTTCTAAATTAAATTATTAACTACCGTCCTTAGAAATAGAATTTCTCATTTCGGGGGTGATAGCCGCTTACAAATCACAGAGAAGGTTATCTTCCAAGACCTAAATGCTTGAATCACCATTAAACAAGACCTTTCCGAAAATTAAGTGGTAATATATTGTGCCCGCACTGAAAACATCGTTAACTATCGAAAAACAAGCCTATTTCGACGACTTTATTGTGATTATTTCGGGAGCCACGTGACCAGCAGTTCCGCATCTTAAGTAGATGTATTCTTCCAAGTCAGTTTTTGTAGTCAAACCGAAATCAACAAGCTTTAAGCTTTCCTATGTTCCGTTATAAATAATATTTTCAGGTTTCACATCCCTGTGAACCATTCCGCACCTTTACAATGCTATAAGAGCCTTGAGGAGACCGCTGATGATGTTTTTCCTGTGATTTTTAGGCACTGTGGAATATTTTTTTAGTATTTTTCCAAGATTCATTCCAGGTGCATACTACTGAACAAAGTATATATGATTATTCGTTTCATAAACTCCCTGAACAAAGGGAATATTCACACAGGATTTCTATCCGACCTACTTCATCATATTTATTTCGTTATAAAGAGCTTCCTTCCCTTTAGGAGTAGGGTAGATATCTTTTTTCGAAAGAACTTTTACAGCGAATTTATTTTGATTTTTGATATTTTAGAAAAGGTAAACCTTTCCAAAATTCCCCTGGCCAAGTCCCTCAATCAGACGAAATTAGCGGTGAAAGTAAGCTTTATTCATGACTTTGAGTAAACTTTTATCCCATTACTCGATTCTCAGTTATTCCCAATACTGCTTTTTGAATTATAGAATTTAATCTCCTGCATACAATTTGAGGGTAGTCCACTCTGATGAGCTACAGATTTCGAACTTGGTCTAAAAAGTGATTTCATAAGTCTTGAATAATAATTAATTTTCAATGATGAATCGATGTTTGAATAGGGTCAAAGTCGTTATCATATTTTTAAGCTAAAACGTCTCATATACGATGGGCGTGAGTTTTTTGAGAGTATGGCTTTCCTTTCCCTGAAGAGCCTCGACTTCCATTATTGCTATTGCTAATTAATAACACTAAACAGCTTTTTCAACCAATTCAACCGCTAACTAGCCATTTTTTCTCAAATTATTCGTGATGAACGAGCACCATTCGATGCTAAAAGGAGAAGCGGAAAATGATAAAAATAAAATGAATAAATCATCCTTTTCGGGATTCGATCAGTCAATTTATATTGATTGTTCGACGTAATGGTAAACTTTTCTCGGCTTTTCCCTTTGCTTTTTTATGTACTTCATAGGGTGGGACATGTATATGGTCCTTCCCGATGGCGATTCCTCCCTTTTTATCAAGCTAGGTATTTTTTGGCTTTTGAAGGGATTATAAGTACTCATTTCCGACTTTCCAGAATTTATTGGTGAACAAAACTAGATAGTACGTTTAACCGAAACACACTTTGGCTCAGTCTTACCTTTTTCGAATGTAGCTTGTGTATGAAGTGTATTTTGCTCAGACTAACACTATTCAAGTTTTACTTTAGCCTCAAATTTTGCCTTTTGCTATATTTTTATTTTAGGTTCAACTTTTACAACCACAGGAGCTTAATACTAGAGCTTTATCTTACTATTGTTTCCTTCCTAAAAATAGGCGTAAAACGTTGGCTTTTAAAGGTCACACTTGGAAAATATTTTGAGCATTCTCTGGCGGAAGGAAGCTGTTTGCAGTTTGAGATGGCGGAACAATTACTCAAAAAATACTTAGAACGCATACTCAGATTAAATTTGGCAGACAATGTGGAATTGATTGATCACTTTAGTGATTTAAAGCTCACCGATGGAGGTGTATCCATCAAAACCATCCATTCCGACAGCTTCTTCCTAGAGAAATACGAGAAAGATCAACAGACTTACTTTGATTTCAAGTTAAGACTTTTCCAGTGAGATTTGACCTGCCCATAGTTCGGAATAAAAGTCTCCAACGATATGAATAAGTTCTTTGAGGTAGACAGATTTATCGAGATGGGCGTTGAAAAGCTGTTTCATTTGCCCTTCAACTCTACTGAGTCTCTCCATAAATGCACCTGACTATTCTTTCTCCTAAACCGAAAGCTCCTTGAGTCTTTTTGCGAAGTACTCTGGGAAAGATCGTTGGAAATACGAAGCAATCTAGCTCTGCATTCTAATTATAATATTCCCTCAATTGTAACCGGTTTATTTGACTTAAGATCGTGCGCGGACTATAAAGAAATAATTACGCAATATTTTCATCGACCAATCCGTGCGAACCCTATTATTCTATAAGGTTTCCTTTTCGCCAGATAAGCGTTTTAAGGATCTTTATATTTGTTCGAGATGCGGGTTTTCTCTTTTCTTATGTTAAAAATGTTTAATATTTTTCCTAAGTGGAAAGAGTAATAGTTATGAACGAAAAATATTCATACAAATTTATCACTCATCATAGTCACTATCTCCGATTTTGACTTGAATAATGATTTATTTGATGGCCTACGGACAACTATTTACTTGCATTTTTCCATAGTAACTTTTTTCGATTTCGAAGTCCACCGCGTACATGAACGAAAGAGTATCTCCGACAAGACCCGATATGTTGGTGAAGTGAGTCGCGATTTAGAGACTGCCGATGAAGGCGACCTGAATTAAACAAAAGATTACCACAAGAGGAGGAATCAAATTGGGGATTTTTTCGAATAAATCCGGATTTGATTGCACCATCAAGAGATAACAGATTATCACTCCTATTAAGGTTAGCATCACCTTGGCAAGGGTCATATAAAAGTTTCCCATCAAATACACCTGAGGGATTATTGCCTTTGCCCTCTTTTTCAGCGAATATATTTCATCCGTTGCGGAGCAGAAGTCAAGGCTCTCCAAAATCGTCATGCTATGTGAATACTTTGAAAACTTTCTGCAGATGCACTTGTGAAGACAGCAACAACATCCGTATAGTCTTGGAGTGCTTCTCTCGCAACTGTTGAGCCAGAAGTTCAAAAAATCAGGAAGGTATGCTAAGATACTTCCGAAACAAATGGTCCCGATGTGTCGGACGCAAAGGCCTAAGGAGGCAGAGAGATTGCTAAAAAGTCTGCTATATCCTTGTTCTCCATACTTTTTCTAGTTGAAATACCAATGAATGGGGATGGCTTGAAAAAGAAAGTCACTGAGAGACTCCATAAAGCCATGAGTCCAGAGTCCCTCAACTATGACTAAACCCGCCAGAACGAAATGACCGATCATGAGGTTCTCAGTATTGACTGAAATCTGCAGTAAAATGATATTTATGGCGAGAAAAATTATTGAAAAGGCAGCCAGCAGAATAGCAATTATAAACATGTAGCAGTTTTGCCAAAAACAGACCTTAGCCATCTGAAGCACGGGCAGAATTAATCTGAATTTCTCTCTTTTGCAGCATATAGTGATCAGAGCAATTACAAACCCAACCAGGAAGAGAATGCCCACTCCAAGAGCCATTATCGAGTCCTTTTGGAGATACTTATCTTGGGAAGCTTCACTGATCAAAGGGAAAGAGTTTCCGAAGTATCTATACAAGAAAGCTACTCCTAACAAAAGCATCAGCACAAGCAGTGCTGGCATGTAGAAATAGGTCACCAGCGATGGGAAAATGAACGTCGTTACCATCAGAATCATACACACAGCAGCAACACATGCCAGACCTATAATTATCGCAAGCATTGCTCTAGATATGGCTAATAGTGGTCTTCCAAAGTCGGTGCTCTTCATTTTTTATTAGATTTAGGACTGAGTCAAGGTCTCGTGTTGAGCGGCTAAAACCCCGAGGACTATTACCGCGGCAATTAGGATGATATAAAGAACACAGCAGCAGCAGTCTGTGCACTTTCTTTAGGAAACAGGTCCTTCACGACATTGTGACTGAACACGCTCATCCTGATAATCCTACACTTCTTCTTGATGATCCATGGGTCCAAATAATATTTATTCAAATTATCGATTTTTAAATTTTTGAAAGCACACTCATCTTAAAATGCACATTAATACTTGGATCAATAATTGTGTAGATCAAAGAGGAAAAATTAAAATTAAAATCTAATAACGAAATGATAGTGCAAGTCATCGTATGACATCTACTATTCCATATTTCCCGTAAGATTTTTTACCTCCATAAAGGAGTTCATATAGACTGATTTATTTATAGGCATGTATATCAGTTTTTTTCATACATCTCCGATGCTTTTTCTGGCTAAGTACCGAACTTTGGACACGAATTATTTCTTATTTTACTTGAAGACTTTGCTGGCATCAACGTTAGCTGGCGATTATAGGTTTGGGTCGATCAACATTGATGTTACACTCATTATTACTGCTTCCATGGTTAGAATTGGATTCCATTTCTACTCTATTCTTTATTGGGGGTTCAAAGGGTCTTCGATAGCAGGATGGAGGATTGAAATGCACACCTATCCGTTGGGGTAAACTGGAGTTACTAATAATTTACTGTTTGGATGGAACATTTCGGTTTTAAAAAGCATTTTTGGAGGGTTGTAGGGGAAATCTTCAGGGAACGTCAAAGATGCCTAATACAATCCACCTGCGTATGGTGTTCCTTCGGGGCCTTGAAAGCACAAACGCCATCTAAATAGATCGTCATCTATCAATCCAACAGAAATGTTGAGGTCTGACTATGATTTCTGAATCACTGAATTAGTTATCCCTTACTTTAGAATTGCTTTTTAATATGAAGCATAGCAATTTTTTTATCTCCCATTTTGTTTTGTGTTTTGAATAAATATAAATAGTTTTGTACTGATTAATAATACTCTTGTGGGGGCGGGGCATTTATTCACTATTTCTTTTTAATCAACAATCATCACACACTTTCCTATGAGCCGCTGCACTTCCTGCTGATGCAATCATTTTTTTTAATTTTAGTACTAGGTTTAGAAAGATCTGAAAAAAAATGGAACTCGGGGTAAAATCAGCAGGAACAATTTTTTCTCGATGTTTACTCTCCATTTACGGTAATAACCGATGATTCCAGCATTCCATGCAAACTCTGGTGAATACTTTTGACGTGGGGCAGGTATTACCGAACTAAAGTTTGCCCCAAAGTCTCAAATATTTCATACACATTGTGACCGTTCACTGCACTAACTTCAAGAAAAGGCATGCCATATTTGTCAGCTAGTGTTTTTCCTTCAAGGTACTGTACTTTTCGGTATTCATCGTCCAGATCCTGTTTGTTTCCTACTAAAATCTTTTAAACATTTTAGGGGGCGTGCTAGTTAATCTGAATCAACCATTTCTCTGGGTTACAATAGGCGTACCTAAATTTTAAAAAGATCGAATATCGTCGATGGCATACGCTAATATGATGGCTGCAGCTCCTTTATAGTAGGTCTGTGCTATTGTTCGATAGCGCTACTGACCTGCAGTATCCCAAATTTGAAATTTGACATTCTATCCTTCGATGTCGATTGACTTCATTTTAAAGTCGACGCCAATGGTAGCCACATAGCTGGGTTTGAAACTGTTTTAACAGAAACGAACGAGAATGTTTGTCTTTCCCACTCCGCAATCTCCGATAATAATAACTTTAAGCAAGTGTTCCTATTTAATGTTTCGACTTTTTTTACCCGACATTTCTAAAGGGTGGATTAATAATGATTATGGAAAAAACCAAGTCATTATCAGAGGTAATTAATTGCCTTGAGCATTTTTATTGAATAAAAAGAAAGTTAACAGATCAACTACAACTCATCTGAAATCGAGAGCGGCGTATCTTCTGTATCCGAGTGCTCCATAAATTCTCCCTCCGATGTCGAGTGTGAAGGGAATCAAACAGAAAACGCCCCAAATATAGGAAATTATGCGGAAATGAGCTTGAAAGAGAATAAAACACCCCAGTAAAATCACTCCAATTATCTGTAAAAGAACCTCTAAATAATGCAAGTCATTACGAAAGGGCAGTATTGTCTTGGTGAAAGGTAAACCCAAAATGGTTAGAAACATTTGAATTCCTAAAAACCCCGCCGTAAGACTCAGAAATACATTCACGAACACCCGAGCACTGTCTACTTACGGAGTAGCAAGTCTAGCTGCGGCTATATTTTCGTCCTACTTCAAATTTAACCTACTTTAGAGACAAAGATAAGACTGCAAATTATCAACTACAAAAGCAGTGTAATAAAGTGAGCATTCATTATGGTTTTCATCACTATCAAAAGTCAGAGGGGCTCGAATTTAAACTTAATTATATTAAAATGCGAGTTTAGTTTAATCAGAAATATAATTTTTATTCATGTCATATCAATATCATCAACCAAGTTATCACAGAGTCCAGGAATTCGTTCCCAACTATGTCGTCAGGTCTGACTATCTGAATACCCAAGTTAGAGATGGAAACGAAACCCAAACTAACAGTTTGGTAAGCTTATTTCTTAATACAGTTGAGATAATATGAAGAACAAAAGAGAAGAGGACATGTCTACACTCAAAGGCCACAGGAATTCAACCCAAATCGATATGTTTCATTCAGAACTTACGAAAATGTTAAAGTTGATCAACCAATCTCTGAGTAAACCTTCAGTCGCATGGTGAGAAGATGATCTATGTTGATCTCTATTGTTTAAATAACTGTTTCACTCAATACCATCACGTTTATCAAAAGAATATGCTCTACCAAGGGTCACAGCACTTTCATCATTCATTTCAATAAAATCAAACGAAACACTCACAAAATTCTTTTTTAAAAAAGAGATATCAATGTAAATCGTGTTATCACCTGTGTATGAATACATATGTATGTTATTTGAAATTTTGGATGGGAAAATAAAAATAAAATAAAATATGATTAGAATTGGAATTAGTGGGAGTTTAGGTAGTGTCTCTTTCTGTGTTATTTACCAATAATATTTTTTCAGCAAATGACATCAATCGTGAGTGAAATTTTGAATGCATACCAGTAAAAGGCGCAGGAACAAAGAGAGTGGGCTGCTATAGGGAAAAAAGGTTTCGATAGCATGACCATCAAATCCATCAAGCAGATGGGGATTTTTTTCATTGAAATGATTACTCTTGCTTGCTGCTAAGGGGATGAAGATATAATTGCGCAAAAGGACCACTTTGAAAGTCTTAAAGATTCCCTCCTGAATTGTTTTTAACAAAAGCATCGCTTGGGAAAGAGCCACATAACCCAAATTTTTGGAGTATTTATTCGTTAAAAATTCTAAAGGGAGATTAAGTAGTTTACTAGTCTTGTCAATGAATTCAAGGTTATTTGGGCTCGACTAGAAGATGGAGACTTTTAAACTGTTTTGGAAGACTCTTCTCAAGTGTAAAAAACCTAAACTAGCAGTTATATCTCTCAGTCTGACATGCACGCGTCCAAAATTATTCCCGATGACTTTTCTCGAATCTTGGAGGAGGGAATGAGTGAGAAAGAGATAGGCTTTTCAGAAATGAATATATATGAGGATGAGATCATGGAGTACCTCAGCAAAATATCGAATCCCCAGTCTTAACTCACTTATCTGACACAGCATATGAACTGGCCAATCGCGGTTTATGGAAAGGAGGAAAAAGGCAACATGACTGAGTATTGGTGTAAGATTGAAGTTAAAATCAAGTAAAACAAAAATACCTTCTCAATTAAAATTCCTGCAGCTAGCAGAAAGTAAGGAAAGTTTCTTGCCGCCCTCAGAGCCTTGAAACAGATTTACTTTGAAAATCCGGATGTGTGGATCCAATTCAAGTAAATAAAATAGGCAAAAAAGTTGGGAATTCCCTTGCAAAACTAAAACACAGAACTGCTAAAGAAAATATAGGGACAATAGAAGCTGGAAAGGGAGAAGAACAAAGGAGAGGAGAAGAGTAAGAAACAAAAGATGGAAAACGACATCATGACATACTTGGACAAAATCAAATCTTACAAGGCCTAAATGTCGTACCTTGTTCAACAACACTCCAAAGTCCTTCAAATGCCGATACACAATAAATCGAACGACAGAGCAATGTGGACAGTTACCTCTTCGCTCAAAGTTTAAAAAAACGGACAAACAAAAAAGTACAATGCAAAGTTCGAAAGCTTGAATAGCAAGTAGGCCTAGTAAAAGAACTCCAAAAGTTTACTCTTTCAACTTTACAGATCATACCCGGATTTATGGCTCACCTTTCGCAATTATAAACAAAAAAAAGGTCAGTAATTCTGATTTTTTCATTTATTTAAACTATCCGGAAAAATCTTTTTTTATTAATTTTGAAGAAAAATTAAGTAATATAAGTATCACTTCAAGGAAAATGTCGAGTAACAATGTTCCGGCAAATAAGGTAAGGTGTCCTCTCGATGCTTCCCACGTAATATAGAAAAAGAAGCTGCTGCAGCATATCGACAAATGCAAAGTAAAAAACAAGCATAAGACAAATTTATAACAGTGTAAATATAACCCATTGCACTGGGAAATTTTCTCAAAGCTGCCCGAGCACGAATAAAGTACTAATCTACTCTAATTAAGAGTGTCCTGATCGATTGCGAATAAAATAAAGTTTCAGCCTTGGCGATAATTTTTTGTCAGTACTTTAGGATGAATAGATTTCTATGATTCATAAACGTAGTAAACCAAAGAAAGCTCAGCACCTATAGGAAAATGGACTTTGGAAAGAACCTGAATTTGGAGAGTGGTACAAAAATAAAAACAAAGTCAACAATCAAACCAATCAACACTACGAATCCGTAGATCAATCTTCTATAAGCTTTTTGAACATGTGAGTCTGCAAGTCCTATCAATTTATAAAAGTTCTCTTGTTTGGACTCGAGTAAGTTTTTAT
Source organism: Longipedia americana (assembly GCA_028571025.1). Classification (NCBI taxonomy): domain Eukaryota; kingdom Metazoa; phylum Arthropoda; class Copepoda; order Polyarthra; family Longipediidae; genus Longipedia; species Longipedia americana. The sequence goes on from JAOWAT010194433.1 coordinate 20,266, forward strand.
AAGTTTTAAATGAAAGTTACTTTACCCATTTTTAATTTTGTTAAAATTTTAGTAACTAAAGTAAACATATCCATGGCAATCCCGTTTCATTTCTACTTTGCAGGCTACTTGACAGCAAGTATCTTTTTCTTCATTTTCCCTAACTTTATTCACAAAAAGACGAAGACCCCAGAAATTTTAAAGGACGCTGTGGATGGAAAGCATGTTTTAAGAATCGGGCATCGAGGAGGTGCGCGAATAACGACAGAAAATACGATATAGGGATTCAAGAAAATAGTTCATTGTGTTGATGTGCTGTAGATGGATGTTTGTGAGACTAAAGATGGTGTTCTGGTCGTTCATCACGACCAATCTTTGAAAAGAACCTGTGGGGTAAAAAAATTAGTCCGAGACTATGACTATACCGATCTTCCTTCGATTCAAGACGAAGTTACGATTGACTTTGCGGATAATCAGAGCATAGTAAGCAATAACGAAAGGATTCCAAAATTGTAAGATGTTTTCAAGATATTCCAGGGTGTGCCGATGAATATCTAATTAAAAACACCGAGCGACTCGGCGATTTAGTAATTCAGCAGATTGATCAAGGAATACGGTCGAAACGACATAACGGTTGTTGGCATTCGGGACGGGAACATGTGGAAACTTTAAAAAATTAACCCATAAGTTCCAAAATTCATGCCCGACACCAGTGTTTATAGACTGCTCTTTTTCTACTACACTGGCTTACTCCCCTTCTTTAGCTTGAAGTTCCAAACTCTGCAGCATCCCATGTTCACACACGACTACTTGCAAAGAAAACTTCAAGAAAAAAATGACTTTTCTCACAAACTAAAGACATACGCAATGTTATATTTCATAAAAATGTGCAATTTAACTAGTAGACCTCTATTATGGCATCTTAAAAAGAGAGGAATTGCGAACTTTATATGGGTGTGTAACAGTGAGTAGTAATATGGTAGAGCTATCAAACTCGGTGTTCACGGAATAATGACTGATGATCCTTTCCTGCTTGACTCGTTCCTGAAAAGGACAGAAAAAAAGAATTCTTGAAAAAAACGTCAGATATTTTACTTGATACCAACCATTTATTGATTCTCTCATCTAAAAGTTAGTAAACTTGAAATATAAGTTACATTTTGGATATAATAATAAAATGAATCTTAAGCATCGTCACCCAGTGTTCAATGTCACTCACACTGCGCTAAATATGAGAAACAATAATAGACAAGTGCTTTCACCCCTTCTGAACAGCTCATCTGTTGCCAGTGATTGCCATAAAACATGGCTGAA